>CM051690.1:32776737-32896737 GCA_028022725.1 Lycodopsis pacificus | reverse complement strand
ATTTCGATCAGAGCAGCTTTGAAGAGACATAATACACAGATGTATATATTTCACATCAATTCCAATGAAGACACGTCACTAGTTTTGAATTTCTGACGCTTGTGTTTTCGTCTCTTATTGACGACTTTAAAAATCTTCATATCGTTTCACAACGTTTCATCATCAGTGTAAATAACACATGTGCGTCTGGCTGGAGGGGGCGTGTCATCATCATCATCACGTTCTTCTTCTTCTCTGCTTCTTGTTCTCCTCACTGTGATGTCTCTCCACAGGGAACAAACGCTTTGTTAATTAGGGTTTTGTTGAGAGGACACCTCGCTGTCACGCCTCTCCATGAAGACTTTAATTAACGAACACAAGCGGCAGCGAGAGACTCGTGATGAATTACAGCTCAGAGAAACATCCACCTGATATTTGACTTTAATTGTGTTTGGGAGGTTTCAGACCACAATCATGTCTCGTCCAGTTCCACTTGACTAAAGCTACAATATGACATCATGGTTTGTTGTTGTCAAACAGCCACAATGTTAAGAAGCTTCACGACTACTTTGAGCGAGCAGATAAAAGACTCGCGAGCGAGCGGGTTTAAGTTTCGCGAGTGACTTTTGCTCGTGCCAGAGTAGGGTTGTCACAATACCAAAATGATGACTTGGAAACGATACCTGCCATAAACCCGATACTTACGATACGATACCAGAATTCCATACAATACCACAAATACGATACTGGTGTATTTATCTATACTAGTAATAAATAAAACATCTGTACGGTTCCCTTTTTTACCAGCTTGTTCCTGCCCAGCTTTTTGAACACTTAACAAATGGCATTAATATTAGTATGAGCCTACAGCAAGATATTAATAAACTACAAGGAGCCATGTTCGCTGCTGCTCTGCTGCCATCTGATCATTTACTGCATAGTGACTTTGATGTTTTCACTTCATATTTTATCTTAATTCATGGAATAATTATTTTTCCTTAACTAAAAATAAAAATAATTAGCTGAAGATCCAGCAGCATGGAGCCATGTTGCATGAATGGTGTTTCATTTAGTGCACGTGTGTGTGCGTTGTGACCTCATGATCATCGGCTTGTTGAGGCTCCTCGTGTTCGCTGCATGGTGAGCTTGGGGGTGTTCATGTTTATCATCACATGTGCTGACCCGTCGTTCTTTGAACTCTCTGAAAAGTTCGGGGTGTCTGTCGTTACGGTGCTTTGCCGTGTTAGACGTGAACAGAGTACCTGAACAAGTAGAGAACAGAGTCATCAGTTCACCAGTTCATCTCAGATTGAACTTTTTCAGTTCTGATGATCAATTCATCAGTTCAACTGGAACAGTTCAACCTACTGATGGCGAAAGGGAGCTGCAGCCGACGCCTCTCCTCCCCTCTCCCCCCTTATCCTCCCCTCCTCTCTTCCCCCCTCTCCTCCCTTCTCCTCTCCTCTCCTCCCCTCTCTCATATCCCCCCCTCTCCTCCCTTCTCCTCCCCTTCTCCTCCCCTCTCCTCCCCTCTCTCATATCCTCCCTTCTCCTCCCCTCTCCTCCCCTCTCCTCCCTTCTCCTCCCCTCTCCTCCCCTCTCCTCCCCTCTCCTCCTTTCTCCTCTCCTCCCCTCTCCTCCCCTCTCTCATATCCTCCCTTCTCCTCCCCTCTCCTCCCTTCTCCTCCCCTCCCCTCTCCTCCCCTCTCCTCCCTTCTCCTCCCCTGTCCTCCCCTCTCCTCCCTTCTCCTCCCCTCTCCTCCCCTCTCCTCCCTTCTCCTCTCCTCCCCTCTCTTCCCCTCTCTCATATCCTCCCCTCTCCTCCCGTCTCCTCCCTTCTCCTCCCCTCCCCTCTCCTCCCCTCTCCTCTCCTCCCTTCTCCTCCCCTCTCCTCCCGTCTCCTCCCTTCTCCTCCCCTCTCCTCCCCTCCCTTCTCATCCCCTCTCCTCCCTTCTCCTCCCTTCTCCTCCCCTCTCCTCCCCTCTCCTCCCCTCCCGTCTCCTCCCTTCTTCTCCCTTCTCCTCCCCCTCTCATATCCCCCCTCTCCTCCCCTCTCCTCCCTTCTCCTCTCCTCCCCTCTTCTCCCTTCTCCTCCCCTCTCTCATATCCCCCCTCTCCCCCCCTCTCCTCCCTTCTCCTCTCCTCTCCTCCCCTCTCCCCTCTCCTCCCCTCTCCTCTCCTCCCCTCTCCTCCCTTCTCCTCCCCTCTCCTCCCCTCCCCTCTCCTCCCTTCTCCTCTCCTCCCCTCTCCTCCCCTCTCTCATATCCTCCCTTCTCCTCCCCTCTCCCCCCCTCTCCTCCCTTCTCCTCTCCTCTCCTCCCCTCTCCCCTCTCCTCCCCTCTCCTCTCCTCCCCTCTCCTCCCTTCTCCTCCCCTCTCCTCCCTTCTCCTCTCCTCCCCTCTCCTCCCCTCTCTCATATCCCCCCCTCTCCCCCCCTCTCCTCCCTTCTCCTCTCCTCTCCTCCCCTCTCCCCTCTCCTCCCCTCTCCTCTCCTCCCCTCTCCTCCCTTCTCCTCCCCTCTCCTCCCCTCCCCTCTCCTCCCTTCTCCTCTCCTCCCCTCTCCTCCCCTCTCTCATATCCTCCCTTCTCCTCCCCTCTCCTCCCTTCTCCTCCCCTCTCCTCCCCTCTCCTCCCTTCTCCTCCCCTCTCCTCCCTTCTCCTCTCCTCCCCTCTCCTCCCCTCTCTCATATCCTCCCTTCTCCTCCCATCTCCTCCCTTCTCTGTGCATGATGGGAGGGTGGAGCTGCCTGCCACAAACCATTTAGAGGTTAGTTAGTGTGTGTGTGAAAAGAAAACGACACTAATTCATTGACAATAAAAGCACCCCCACCTCCTGCTGCGCTCAGCAGCTTCACTCCCCCCCCCCTCCTCCTCCCATAACTAATTGTCATACATGCGGAGGAGGAAGCTGCTGCCTGCCCCACCCCCCACCCCCCCCCTCAGCTAATACGCATCATAATAAACAAAGTAATAAACAGAGAGGGTCACATCGCCCCCCCAACTTCTCAAACTCCAACCCTTGGTCGAAGCTCCGCGGCATCGGATATCTCTGGTGACCAAATACTCAATATATATATATATATATATATATATATATATATATATATATATATATATGTGTCCAAAACAAAAACACTTAGCTTAATGTGCTGACCCATTCAGAAATACAGGTTTATACACACACACACACACACACACACACACACACACACACACCTACACACTCACTCACACACCACACACACACACTCACACACCTACACACACACTCACACACCACACACACTCACACACCACACACCAACACACACACTCACACACCACACACCTACACACACACACTCACACACCACACACACACACACACACACACACCTACACACACACTAACACACCACACACACTCACCTACACACACACACTCACACACCACACACACACACACGCACGCACACACCACACACTAACCTACACACACGCACACACACACACACCTACACGCACACACACACACACGCCTACACGCACACACACACGCCTACACACACACGCACACACCTACACACACACACTCACACACCACACACACACACACGCACACACCACACACTAACCTACACACACGCACACACACACGCCTACACACACACGCACACACGCACACGCACACACGCACAGAGGAAGGCCTTGTTATTTGGGTCACACATGAAATCAAACAGATTCACCTCTAGCTGAGACGGATAATTTATTCAGACGCTGGCAGTCGGTCGGCACAGCGACAGATTGTGTTCTTGGTGATCTGCCTGACGGCTCCGAGGCTCCACGCAGAGACAGAGTTTAGCTTAGCTTAGCTTAGCTCAAGGGAATGCTAACTCTTCAAACTACAATGTTTGGTTTGGATGTCTCTGTTCCTCTGAATGGTGAAGAAACGAGTCGCAACATGTAAGTCAGACTAGCTTTAGACTTGTGTTCTGATGGAGTTCGGTTTCCTCCTGCTTCCAGTCTTCAGACTCTGGGGAACCCAAGCTGTGAAATCAGTTTCCGCACAGACCACGAGTGAACTAGAACAATGAACTGAAGCTGCTCTCTTCAAAGCCACTGGACTCCTTGTTTGTGTTATTGTGTGACTTTTGTGTTTTTTAGTTCTCCGTCAGAAGAGAAAGACACAGAAATCACAGCAATATTCTACAAAGTGTATGAACTCATATTTTGACAGTTTGACAAACATAAAGCATCATGTTCTGAACAGACACATTACAAACTACTAAAGGTAACATTTGCATTGTGGAACACAAAACACAGTACTCAGTCCAGTGTGACCCTCTGATCGAGATACTGTCTAATAATAATTATTGAAACGCAAATTACGTAGCCAATCGCGGACTGCGCGCTGCCATAAATATCCAGGTTAGACAGGTCGCTTCCTGTTTACATTCGGTTCCACCGGACAGCAACTGAAAAGCAGCGACTGAACGTTCTGCGTCGTAACTACACCGTGTGGTTTCTCAAACTAATTCTGCAGTCAGCGGTGAGTAGTAAGAAGACTGAATTTAATTTCCAGCTGGCCTAGCATTTAGCTAGCTCCCGCTAGCTTAACGGTTAGCATAGCTGGGTTGAATAAAGTATTATTTGATTGTGTACGTTTTTTTATTTTAGCCCTGTAATTATTTTGGGTTGTTTCTTTTATTTTGAGCGATTAATTCTGTGCAGTTGTTAAAACTTAAAAACACTGTAAATGAGTCAAAGTGACATGTCTTAAAGTGATGTACAACATGAGAAATATTTTTATTTATCCTTTAAAGGTCCATGTTCATTATGACCTTTTTTTTAGGTCAGGTTTTTTGTGAATCAGGGTTCCGGATCATTCGGAGCACCTGTAAAAGTTTGGATGGCGAGCTACAGGATGTTTTTGTTGGACCCCGATTCCCCTTCCTTTTCACAAGTGCGGTGGTAGGATCAAACTCAAAGACCTCAATGAACTTTATGAGGAATGAACTGAACTGGAACTTATGAACTTTATTTATTTTTGTATGAAATTAATTTGCTTTGTTTGGAAAATAATTACAATGCTTGGTTAAACTTACCTGTGACTCTCGGTGGTTCCTTTACAAAAAATGGATCAGGATCAGCTCCTTGGACAAGTGTGCTACTATAATGCATGAAGTGGCAGTTAACAGGTCGGGTTGTCAGTATAAGTCAGTGTATAATATTTTGTCACGTTTATTTTCTTAAATTAGTCTCGTGTTTTTTGAAAGGACAGTATGCATTTAACAAGCGTATATGGACACGTTAAAAACACTAGAGGGGTAGATGTTGAAAACACTAGAGGGGTACATGTTGAAAACACTAGAGGGGTACACGTTGAAAACACTAGAAGGGTGCACGTTGAAAACACTAGAGGGGTAAACATTGAAAACACTAGAGGGGTAAACATTGAAAACACTAGAGGGGTACACGTTGAAAACACTAGAGGGGTGCACGTTGAAAACACTAAAGGGGTACACGTTAAAAACACTAGAGGGGTACATGTTGAAAACGTTGAAAATGTTTGTTGGTGGGGACGGTGTGTTGGGGGTTTGTTGGTGGGGACGGTGTATTGTGGGTTTGTTAGTAGGGACAGTGGGGTGGGGGTTTGTTAGTGTGGACGGTGTGTTTCGGGTTTGTTGGTGGGGACGGTGTATTGGGGTTTGTTGGGGACAGCGTATTGGGGGTTTGTTGGTGGGGACGGTGTGTTGGGGGTTTGTTGGTGGGGATAGTAGGTTTGTTGGTGGGGACGGTGTGTTGGGGGTTTGTTGGTGGGGACGGTGTGTTGGGGGTTTGTTGGGGATGATGTGTTGGGGATTTGTTGGTGGGGACGGTGGGCTGAGGGTTTGTTGGTGGGGACGGTGTGTTGGGGGTTTGTTGGGGACGGTGTGTTGGGAGTTTGATGGTGGGGACGGTGTGTTGGGGGTTTATTGGTGGGGATGGGGTATTGGGGATTTGTTGGTGGGTACGGAGGGTTGGGGGTTTGTTTGTGGGGACAGTGTGTTGGGGGTTTGTTGGTGGGGATGGTGTGTTGGGGGTTTGTTAGTGGGGACGGTGTGTTGGGGGTTTGTTGGTGGGTACAGAGGGTTGGGGGTTTGTTTGTGGGGACGGTGTGTTGGGGGTTTGTTGGTGGGGACGGTGTGTTGCGGGTTTGTTGGTGGGTATGTAGGGTTGGGGGTTTGTTGGTGGGGACGGTGTGTTGCGGGTTTGTTGGTGGGTATGTAGGGTTGGGGGTTTGTTTGTGGGGACGGTGTATTGGGGGTTTGTTGGTGGGTACGGAGGGTTGGGGGTTTGTTTGTGGGGCGGTGTGTTGGGGGTTTGTTAGTGGGGACGGTGTGTTGGGGGTTTGTTGGTGGGTACAGAGGGTTGGGGGTTTGTTTGTGGGGACGGTGTGTTGGGGGTTTGTTGGTGGGGGCGGTGTGTTGGGGGTTTGTTGGTGGGGACGGTGTGTTGGGGGTTTGTTGGTGGGGATGGTGTGTTGGGAGTTTGATGGTGGGGACGGTGTGTTGGGGGTTTGTTGGTAGGGACGGTGTGTTGGGGGTTTGTTGGTGGGGTTGGGGTCTTGGTGGTTTGATGGTGGACAAAAGGACTCCGGTGGTTTGAGGTCCTGAAGCCTGAAAGGCAGAGCGGACAACAGAGGCCATTGTGTTTCTCTTAAGAGCTCATTCACAACTGATTCCTCTTAATACACTTGTCAGACTCGTTTAATTGTCAGAGTTTTGGTTGTTAATGGTGTTCCTAGCTTTTTAATTACGTTGTCATTTTGAACGTGTGATTAAAACAAACCTGTTTTACCTCTTCAACATCAACGTGCTCTGGTTGCAAGTTGTCGACGCTGACGAAATGGCTGTTGACCAGAGGCATGTTGTACTTCAGTGATGTGTTTACTTTATTCATCAAGGTTCTCTGAGTTCACATGGAACCATGAGATTCATCCTGTTTTGACTGAAATGTCTCAACAGCTATTGGATGGATTGTGATGACGTGGTTGGTTATTCGTGCTCCTCTCGGGATGAATCGTAATAACTTTGACTTTTCATCTAGCGCCATCCATGCGTGCAATACTTTGGGTTGTGACCAGATACCTGCAGAACTAATGCTATTCCCATCAGCCTCAGCTGGATTCTGTGTTTGCTGATAATTTTCTAATGTTAGCATGCTAACACGCTAACAATTGTGAACATTGTCATTGTGTGCATGTCAACACAAAGATAGTGTAGGAGGAGGCTCATGAGCTTTGGACGAACATGACGGCATTACAGGAAATGTAGACTAAACTCATCTCAGGTCTATGAAACTAAACTGTAACTGTGACTTTTTGTGGAGCTGTTGAGGCCCCTCTGAAGTTTCTCAACGGAGATTAATGAAAGAAGCGATGGTGCGATCTAGTAATTGCTGAATCCTTGGATACATGAATTGTTTGAAATTTGTATTACTACTGATCAAATGTAAATATATGAAGTGGAGCATTATTCACTGTGAAGGACCATTCATTAACAGACTCAACACCTTTACAACTTGTGAAAATATTTTATATATGACGTACTTACTAAATCGTAGTCTATTGTAGTGGACATCATGTATGAAAGGACTGGAGAAAAGGAAAGTAATTGATTCGTCTCATTGTCTGGTGATCGTCCTCACATGAGACGACCAATGGAGCCTCCACTTTGAGAATATGTTAGTAAAGACTACGACACATGGACCAAAGTGTAACGTCCCCATAGTGGACAGTCAGCACTTCACACGTTACACTTCCGGTTAGCTAATGTCACTGGAGCTGGTGGATAATTTTCTAGGTAGGGCTGTGCCACATCCAATCAATGTCAGCAAACATCCCAATATGATTTAATGCAAATCAATTGAGGTATCAAACACGCATTACTACTTTGCAGTTAAATATTTAACATTTATTCCAACATGAAAAAAAGCAGTAAATAACACTTTGATAAACACGTCAGGGCATCTTATTTAAGTCCCTCATATATATCATATAATAATATTCACTATAATATAACAGACACACATATATATAATGATGTATTTATAACTATATATCATGTCTCAGCAGGTGCTTCATGTCTCTCACTCCCCTAACTGTCCGTGCTGGATCTGTCCCCGTTGTTTTAAAAAGGTGAATAAGTTATTAGCATGACGTCATCCAGCTAGTTAACCTGTCTGGTGTTCAGCTAGTACAGAAGCTTCATGTGCTGCTTCCCTTTCCTGCTAGTCTGCTGTCTGATTGTGAGGTCAGGCTGATCTGGGATCAGCGCTTTGGCTGCAGAATCTCCTCAAAGTTCTCCTCTCAAACGGGTCTTGGAGGAGGAGTGCTCGCGCTGGCGCTCGCCTGTAGAGACTAGTCCGGATGGGAATGCGCAGTTTGGGGCCCCAAGCTGAATCTATTTGAGGACGCTGATTGGCTAAATTGTATGTCCCACATTTATATTTTTAATCAGCAATTGGTTAAACTGCTTCATAGACCCGCCTCTTTTGGCCAGTTTCTCCAGCGCCCCAGAGCTGCTGAGGCGGAGAGGACGTGCAGGAAAAGCATATATTTACCGCAGAAAAACACAAATATTGACATTTTGTAGAGTTTATTATTATTATTATTAATTATTTTATTTTATTTCTTGTGGCTCAAGGTGGGACGGCGCCCTAGCGCCCTCTGTTGACCAGCCGCCACTCGCTAATGGTTCTGTTTAGCAGCTAAATCTGGATGCAAAGAGCAGACTGCTAAACATGACTGACTCTGGGGCTCATGAGGATGGAAGAAGAGATAAAAGAAGTGAAGTGGTCCTCAGTAAAATCTCCTCTTCCATCAACAAACCGATATTAATTCACTGCTTTCATCGTGTTGAATGGAAGTTGGTCTCTCGGTGTCAGAAGAGAAATCTCTGGCGGCCTCTCTGCTGTGTTGTGTTGCAGTGTTTTTTTTCACAGTTAAAACCGGTAAAACTAACAGTGCACTTCCAGACGTATTTGCTCACAGCCATTCAGTTCAACACAAAGGACGATTCAATCACTTTTTTCTACAAGTGGGACAAATGTTTTGTTTGGACAAAATAAACTACCGGAGCCGTCTTTTTCTTTCTTTCAGCCTCCTCCTAGCTTTTATTTCACGGCTGCCCCGAGTCTCAATGAGAGTGTCAGCACTGAAGAATGCCTCCTTCCTCCCTCCTCCTCCCTCCTTCCTCCCTCCTCCTCCTGCTGCTCCGCTCGCCAGGATTCAGCTGCAGTCCAGCCGGCTGACAGCTTCGCCAGCTCATCGCCCGGCGACTGAAGGGACCACACACACACACTGCATGTCCTCTGAGCCGGGGTCATTCTTCTTCTTGGCGTTTCGGAGGGTGAGACTATTTGCAGTCGCAGGTCTTTTCTCTCTGCCACTATTTTACCCTCAAGGGCTTCCAAACTAATTTCAAGCATGAGTGTAAAAGCTGTCGAGTGTTGTTCGACAATGAAAATGTCCCCTTTTTGTTTCCCCGGTCAAAGGTCCACAACAGTCTCATCTGTGTGCAGCTCACGGCTCAGTGAAGGTTCATATTCTTTCTCAACAAAGAAGTCACATGTAATATTGAGGACCTGAGGTATTTCAATGTGCAGCTCCAGACATGCTTTGATTTACATTTAGTTTGTATGTATATGTATATATATGTGTGTGTATATCTATGTATATATATATATACATAGATATATGTATGTGTGTATGTTTTATCACTTTGGAGTCTTTGGGCACCGTTTCTGATATTTCATCGACATTAATTGAGAAAATATCCTGCGAATGGATCAATGATGAACGTAATTGCAGGCCAGAGTTTGAGACACTATATGAATTACAACTTTGCATTTGATAATTTGAGCGTTTCATTTTTCTGTTAGCAAGTCATCATATGTATGATTAATATCTTGTAATTATGACTGAGATTATTGTCATTATTGTTTTTATTTTGCTCAACATTATGGTCTGCAGGAGTGTTTATTCTAAAAAGCTGAACCACAGGAGCACAATGTTTTCTCCCAAAGGCTCCAAATCCACTTGTGAGGACAAAGCAGTGAACAGGAAGTGGACTGATGGAGACCCATGATGTCAACCCTTCTAAATGTTCCCTAATCCTGAAACGTGGAAGATGCTTATCGGAGAGACATCTTGAGGATTGGCTGATTGATGGCAGTGAGATCTTATAAAAATTATTTGATTCCTGGTTTTTCTACAAAATAAAACATCCTGTCTCGCTTTGGTTGGTGTCAACTGACTGACGGCGGTGGAAATAAATCGTCTGGGCCGTCGCCTCACGATCAGTCTCAAAAGTTAAACAGCCATAAAAGGCTGCAGGAACTCTGACCTTCACAATCTAACTGAGCAGGAAAAACCAATGATGTGTACAAGGCCCCGCTCGGCCTCGGCACATTATGATAAAATATGTCTCGGCGTCACAAAAAGATATCGGCCCGTCTCCCGGTGACAGATACCGGCCCACTATTTTAATAACAGCCCAGTTTCTGCAGCACTAAAATGTTTTACTGTTGTCTATAAAGCATGCAGCGTGTGACACAGGAAGCATGCGTCGTCTCCGAACCCTTCAAAGTAAGATGGACCACGTAAAGTAAACATGGAAACATGTCAACCTCTGCTTCTGCTCCACCTCAGCAGATTTGTTGCTTCTGACTTTATGCAGCAATTGTTTTTGAAAACATTTTTTAAACCCACATATCAAAGAAGTGTTGTTTTCCATTGTTATATATGTACATATATATATATTAGTGCTGGGCAAGTAAACACGTTATTATCGCGTTAACGGACTCATTAATTAACGCCGACAATTATTTTATAGCGCGTTAACGCATTTTTTATATTTATTTTTATTTGTAAAGTGCGTTGCTCACTGGCAGCGGTGGAGGAAGTCTTCAGACTACGTTGGTGCAGCGTGTGGGAGAAGTTTAGATAAACTAAAGCAACACAAGCTAACAGATGCTACAGAGAAGTTTAGATAAACTAAAGCAACACAAGCTAACAGACGCTACAGAGAAGTAGAGATAAACTAAAGCAACACAAGCTAACAGACGCCACAGAGAAGTTTAGATAAACTAAAGCAACACAAGCTAACAGACGCCACAGAGAAGTTTAGATAAACTAAAGCAACACAAGCTAACAGATGCTACAGAGAAGTTTAGATAAACTAAAGCAACACAAGCTAACAGATGCTACAGAGAAGTTTAGATAAACTAAAGCAACACAAGCTAACAGATGCTACAGAGAAGTTTAGATAAACTAAAGCAACACAAGCTAACAGATGCTACAGAGAAGTTTAGATAAACTAAAGCAACACAAGCTAACAGACGCTACAGAGAAGTTTAGATAAACTAAAGCAACACAAGCTAACAGATGCTACAGAGAAGTTTAGATAAACTAAAGCAACACAAGCTAACAGATGCTACAGAGAAGTTTAGATAAACTAAAGCAAACACAAGCTAACAGATGCTACAGAGAAGTTTAGATAAACTAAAGCAACACAAGCTAACAGATGCTACAGAGAAGTTTAGATAAACTAAAGCAAACACAAGCTAACAGATGCTACAGAGAAGTTTAGATAAACTAAAGCAACACAAGCTAACAGATGCTGCAGAGAAGTGGAGACAAACTGCAGGTTCGTGTTGTGGAAGATGTCGGTCTGAGGAACGTTCTCAAGCTGCGTTCACGTCAAGAATGAGCTAAGAATGTTAGCGGAAAGATTAACATCAGACAACATCCGGTTTCTTCAGACGAACATCCGGTTTTCAGAATAAGATGTAAGTATAGATTTTAAGTATAAAACATGCTACCTGCATCTCGTGAGTTAAAGGGAAAATACACCTACATTGTGCGTAAAGTGTCTTTTTTAAAGTCACACACTGAGCACAGATATAGAAGAGATAGAACTGCTGCTGTGTAAAGAGAATACTGCTGCTAACAACAACCTGATGTGTTTACACACAATGTTATTGACCTGTTGTTCATATAGCAGTACTTTCAAAATAAAAGTGCGCAATACACTACTGTTGAATTCATTATTGAACTTTGCCATAACAATGAGATTAATCGCAAAAAATCCATGCGATTAATCACGATTCAAAATTGTAATCATTGCCCAGCAACGACTAGGCCGTGTTTTTATGTGAAACACTTTGAATTGCCTTGTTCTTCTGTCTCATACTGAGCAGCTGGTGATGAACTCACTCAGAGCAGAGAAGTCTTGTTCTCCTGGTTCTTTGTGTCGTACAGCGATCTCAACCCAGTTGAACTGAATGGTTCACATGTGACTGGCAGCCATGCTGTCTTTGTAGTGGCAGATCTCTAAAAGCTGACACCCCGAGGCTCCTGGGGGCCGGAGGACGTTGGTATTGGGAGACGTGCAGGGCCTTCCAGTCGCCATATGCTCGAGATAACAAGTCAAACAAGGGACTCTTTTCTTGGCTCATTAAAATGTTGGACATTTGGCAGAAGAGCGTTGTGTGTTCCTGTCCTATTTTTCAATGTTTCACTTGAGCCCAGATCCATTCTGTGGAGCACTAATGCTGACTGTGCATTATTTATTGATGTTGGTCTGAGACTAAACAAAGACTGAGAGACTTCTGTTACTCAAATGCCCAGCCGGAGCCTTTTGTGTTTGTACTTTTATCTCAGCTGGGATTGTTGATTCATCTTTTCTTACTGCTGTGTTGATCGGAAGCTGACATGTTACCAATACAACATGTTAGCTGTAAATGATATTACTGCTGTTGGCTCTCTGTGTTTACATGATTAATTACTGGATTCTGCTTCCTTGAGGCTCGTTTCACACTTAGTCTCTACTTTTGTGGATCCGGTTTCTTCTTCACTGTATAACTGTAACAATCACTATCATGGATTTAGCTGTTTCATTTCCCGCAAAAAAACCCTAAAAAGACCAACTGCTTTCTTCAACCTTTACTTGAAGTGTGTTTAACTTGCAGCATAGCATGTAGCATAGCATGTAGCATAGCTGTGCATGTACTCAGAGAGAGCAGAAGAGTTGTCTCATGTTTTCATTCTACTTCTCTTCATTCACTGTCTGCAAAGATAACTTTTCATCAAAGGTTGAAATGTAAAAAGTAAAAGCTGTTGGACTTGTAAGAGAGTTCACACTTCAGACTTTCTCACATTTGTAGTCTCCCTGATGACATCACTGTGACATCATCAGAAGACATCCTACTCTGTTTAAGGAGTAATAAACAAACTGATCTGTTTATATCAAACATCATGTAGACATCTTCGTAACTGAACATGTCAGTCTGTTCATTATGAGTCAGTGAATGCACCGAGCTATAAAGATATCATATTGATATCATCACCCTCCAATGAGACACAATGGAAGCTTCGTACATTATGAGATCATTCTGGGTCAAAGTTATGGTTTGGTTCAGAAATCACTTTGACTCCTGATTTATGACCGTATATAATCATAAATCATTCATGTTTCATTCCACTTCAGACTGGCTGTCTTACTTCTGTGAGCTACTTCAAACAAATCAATAGTTTCTGCTCCTAAAGCGCTGAAATAATGTCAACATCTATTTGTTGCCATCTGCCTTTATTGAAAATAAGATAAATAAGACAAGTAAGATAAAACAAACATGAGTGAATGGAAGTGAGAGGCTTTGGTATTATGAATAATAATAATAATAATGATAATAACAGCTCCTCTTCTTTGTGTCCCAGCGGAGCAGCGTCGTCTTTTATTACCCTGCAGGGTCATTTACAACCGTGTTCCATCTATTCATTGGCTGAGGAGATAATCCTGTGATAAATCCTCCGCCGTGCCCTTCACAGTTGTCATAGCAAGACCATAAACAGCATTTATAACAATCTGAGGGGGGGGGGGGCACTCTGCTTAGCATGCAGAACAGATTAAGATGGGACGGGTCTGCTTAGAGCCGCCTCTCCATCCGTGACAGACAGACGGACTCATGGGAAATGTTCCTTCGTCGGCCCGTTTATTCTCAGTGAGGCTCGCTCACCGCAAAGAAATGCAAGAAATTTCATTTTTTTAGGAGTAAAAGAAAAAAAAAATCTCTTCAGGATAAAAATGTAGTTTAAAAAAAACAACTAACAATAATACGATTTAGATTTAGATATAGATTAAATTGCTATATTTGTTCCCCTTCTTTTCATAACAGATGACATTAATGCATCTCTTTATTCATCTCTTTATTTACATCATTTTGTTTCAGGACAGTTTTATGCAATTTAAAATAGTTTGAGTATTTATGTATCACCACAGAGTAAATATCTGTTTAATATGTAGAAGAGAGTGTTGGTGTTACTGGAATATAAAAACCACGGAGATGATTCTACGAGCATTTATGGTTTAAGTCTGTGCTCAGATTTTACTTTTGACTTTGAGTTATGACTCTAAGATGTGAAAATTAAAGGGTCAGACATTAATGGTCTAGCTTGAAGCCATAGAAATATATTCATATTTTATTCTTTTCATAATTTCTACTTTTCATTTCTTAGATTTTTGTAATAAATAAAAATACCAATATTTGCTGAATGTCTCTGGAGCCACAGTGACACAGCCAAATCAATCAATAATGATGCAAATAAAATCTATAGATTCTGTCTGCTGCTGTAAAGTTAGGCTCCGAAATGAAAAGAAATGTAACCCCCCCCCCCCCCTGACATTTGGACGAGCTGTGGTGTTGTGGCGTTTAGCTGGCAGCATCCGGGCTAAACACCGCCAGAGGACTCTTCACAGGTACAATTAATCTTAATTAAAGCCGAGTGTGACAAACAACACACGCGGTCCTCCCTCTCCATTGTTCTGCCTTCAGTGTGGATGAAAGCAGCAGCGATGAGTCCTGGAGAAATAAAAGAATAAATTACATCACAGTGAGAGACGACACATGGACACAAAACAATTAACATCAGAAAAATAAAGAAATCACCCTTCAAATCAGCAGGAATCCATGATAAGCATCAACTAATAAATGAAGGAGATCAACTCACCCTGAATACAATGGGACAGTATTCTGGTACAAGTAAAGGTCCTGCAGTAAAAGTCCTGTATTTCATAAATCTGCTGTTAACACGTAGACAGACTGAGGTTCTCCCACCATGAACTCCACCCTCACTGAACATCTCCTGTCAGTCAACCAGTGAGATGTGCAGCGCTGCTGACTGTCTGCTGACTGCTCTGTAAAGAAAACAAAGGACAAAAAAGCAATTAAGTCCAGTAATAAAAGCCCAAGTACCATAACATGCTACATTAAATATCTATTGAGCTCCATCAATTAACAGCAAGCAGCTTCTCAAGCAGTTTGTCTCGTTGAAGTTGTTTACTGGAGGAACAAAATTTGACTTTTATTGACAAACACTGACTGGTATGGAAGCTCAATGAGGGCAAAGAAATGAGTTAATACATGAGCAATAAGAATAATTACATATTTTTGATTTAGTAAAATACATTGCATTATGCTTTGCTGTCTCGTAATTGTGATCATTTCATATTTTTACAAAGACACACAGTAATCATACATGCAGCACGAGTATCATCGATGTCCATCGAGGATCAACGTTCATGAAGTTACATCTCATTAAAGAAGTTCCTTCGCATCTCTTTCTTCAATCCTTTTACAGATGTTGTGATGTTTTCCAAACTGTGGACTTTTTCATTCAGAACAACTTTTTACTTTATTTGTTATTACCAATGACATAGATAAAACAAAATACAAATTGTGAAAATTAAGGTTTAAAAGGTAAGGAAATACATTTAATAATAATATAACATACATTATCTTCATTTCAAATTTCTGTGTTGCATTTTAGTTTTATGGTTTTTAATGTCATTTGTCGTTTTTTTAAGTAAATCATTTACTATTTACAAATATATTTTGCTATTTTATGCGTTTATTTATTTATTTTTCAATCTTCCATAGCGTGATGATGTTTGTTGAAGTTCAGAACAATTAGTCATGTGTGTTTTTTTATTTATTCGTCTGTCTGGTGGACGTGTCTCCTTCAAATTAAAGTCGTGTTAAAGAGTCTTGTTAGTATGTTGATGGAGGTGTGATGGTGTAGTGGAGGGAACAGCTGTTCCTGTCCCTTGTGAAACAATCAGTGTTGACTTAATGTAGTCTACATTTCTTACGTAACTTCCGTACTTAAAGGGCCAGTAAATGACTGTGATTGCCTCCATACAGCTCTCAACATGGCGACAGCTGAGCCGGCGGCTAGAAGCTGACGGTGCTAACAGAGCTAACAGTTGTTAGCATGAAACTTAAACATTAGTAGAACGGTGTTATGAGCCAAGTGCCCGAAAGTGAACTAATTGAAGAAGTTGATTAAAGACATATTTCATCCTCTTCGTTTGCATTTATTAAGAGACAATTTAAATATAACATAAACAATGTTCTTTATGTCAAACTAAAATGAAATACAAAATACATGAATTTTGAAAATGCAAACAATATCATCTTCATTTGATTTTTCCAGCCCAACTTGTTTTTTGTATTTTAGATTTGAAACCTAAAAACTCACTTTTATAACGTTGGGCTACAGCGGCAGCCCGGCAGACAGTCATTAACTTACACACGTATGTTTACTGTCGGTCCATGCTGCAGTACGCTACAAGCTAACATGCTAATGCTACAAGCTAGCAGTCTAGCCTGCATAGTAAGCAGCATAAAATGATAATAACGGTGCTGATTTTGTATGTAGTCAGTGTGAAGCCTCACGTTTATTAATTCGCTCATTCACTTCCCTCCACAAGTCCGGTGCACAGTTTCCAGGGTTCGGGTTCGGGTTAACAAGAGTGTTCAGTGTTGTAGAAGCAGAGTTAAAGCACCTGCTCATGTGTGTTTCAGCTGTAAACACACTCATATTTTACATGAATGTACAGACAGAATGTACCCTGCTCCCATTACGATGTTCTGGAGCTTTTTGTTGGCAGCACAAATCCATATTTATGACATTTTATATGAAACATTAAATGTGTTTGAATCACGTCTTCATTTAGACCACATTTCACCAGCGGTGTCCGTCAGGGCCTGCAAGGCCTTCTCTGCTGGCCTAAACAGAATCACAAAGTCATATCTATTTTATAATGTAATAATGTTTCTTAAATACACTACATGTATTATAATTTATAAAATTTTTTCCCATTATCTTATGTTCTCATTGCACAGCTCCTGTCTTCCTCAGCTGCTCTGCTTCCAGTGCAGCTTGTTTTAAGTAGAGCTTTTATCCAATTAGATCTCACCTCTGTGTCTCTAGGTAGAACAGAGCCAGAGGCCTGCAGACTTACACGTGCATCATGAGCACTTTAAGTGAACGGGGACGATGTTGTTGATTGTCATAGTGTTCAACCAATCAGATCTTTAGTTTGACGTGTTGGGCGTATTCAGTGTCAGAGCTGCTAGCTGGTCTACAAGTAAGTCAGCATTAACACGCAGCTCAGTGTTCAGGTGCAGCTCTGCAGTGAGGAGCAGCGTGCGCTGTGATTGGTCAGTGGGCGAGCACGTGACTATCGTGAACTGAAACTTAAAGTAGCCATCAGAGCTTAGACGGAGTAGTGAGAGTTCAAATTGAAAGATATGGAAGAAATGATGACATATTTTGCATGTTGCTTGGTGTAGATTATTTATTTTTTTACCTAGCTTTCTTTTTTTAACACTCAATGGCTGAAGGAGGAGAAACGGATTAGTGAGTTGGGATTTAACCGGATTAAACTCTTAGTCAACAAAGAAAGGAGGATGGAGTTTGTCTTTAAGTCACCTGGTTTGTTTCTTACATGTAATATGTGAATGGCCCTCCAGTGGGCAGCAGAATGCGTGTTGCTGCAGCTCTGCTGGATGGATGTGTTGCTCTGTTGTCATATGAATGTGTGACTGTTCTTGTGAGTTTGTTCATGTCATTGTGTTAATTCTATAGATTTGGAATGTATGCATTGGCCGTTAATTACGAACCATACCGCCATGCGCGGAGTTATTGTTTATTAAGCTAGTTTAGCCTAGCTTCTCAGAAGTGCGGTGCCTCAGCTGTTTTTTGTTGTGGTTTTTATTGTTCTGGGTTCAGAGGTCACAGCCCGTTGTCTCCTACGTGAGCGCAGTCCACCCAAAACATTATATTTCCCACAATTTAAGCTTCTGCATTTTCCAAATGCTGTAGTATTATTCAAATGTATTGTTCGGTTCGTAAGCCTCGTACCGAACGGTTTAATACGAATACATGTATCGTTACACCATACGCATACGCATAGCTGTGTATGTTACACATACACATATACAGCTATGCGTATGTTACACATACGCATAGCTGTGGCGCCATCATGAGGTCATAAGGTGGTGTTTCAGCTGCAGGACAGCGCTGAAGGCCCAGGTATGAAACACACGGCCCGCCACTGCATTTCACTGACCAGTGTATTATTCACAGTAACCAGCATCATCTACAACTGAACATCAACATTTTAAAACAAAAGTTGATGTTGAAGTCATATTTTGAAAAGAGTAAAAGTCACATATATATCATCCAGTTTTCAACTAGAAATCAGCGTTGAAATCCTTTTTCATTGTTTTATTGTTTAATGCTAATGACTTTTTAACTCACCGTAAAACACACTTCATTCAAACTTGACAGAAACAAAATTAAACTTGGTAACAACATCTTGGTTCGTTTTTCCACTGTTCCAACAAACAGTAACCATTTCCCCTTCTGCCATCAGAGGGCAATTTGAGCAAATACTCCACCATTTCCCAAGAGATAAGAGGGAAAGATGAAGAGAAGGATGGAAGGAAACAAGAAAGATTGAAAGTGTTGAGATTTAAGGACAATGAAGACTTGAGAAGGGATCAAAGAGGAGGACAGAGATAAAATAAAAGTTGTTCAGGATGCAAAGAGTTACTAAAGGAGGACAGAAGAGAAAGTGAGGAAAAAGAGAAAGGAGAGGAGGAAGCAAGCAAGGAAATGTTAGGCAGGAAGCAAAGGATGATTGAAGGAGAAAACTAATTTAATTTCAAAGGGACAGTGTGAGGGAGTGAAGGAGAGTTAAATGTAGAAAAAGAGAAGAGAAAATGAGGATGAAGACGAGAAGAGAGCAGGTGATGAGAAAGTGTGGAAGGAGAGAGAAAAACTGACAAGCAGGAAAATAAGTTGTGGAAGAGCAAAGCAAAGGAGGACAGAAGGGAGGAATAATCAAGAGAGGGGGAGAAGCAGAAGAGGAAAGGGAAGTAGGAGGGTTCAAACAGCAACATTCTGAAAGTGTCCAATCAGCTTCAGCTCCACCTGTTCACATTGTAAGGGGCTGAGGTCCAGGGGAGTTAGAGGAATCTCCACCCACTCCTTCAGGAGATCAGCTCCAGGTGTGGGAAGAGACACACCTGGAGCTGATCTCCTCATCAGGAAGATGAATAAAGGTGAAGCAGAAAAGCTGATCAGAGAGAACATGTGGAGAGCATACGAAGATCGGCAGGGTTGGAGAGAATTAAGACCGGTAAGTCGACTAGCGGCCCGGCTGAAATAGTTTAGTTTGTGTAGTTTTGTGATAGAACTCTGGACAACACGTGAAGCTGGGAAAACACGTCTCATCCTCAGGACCATCAGCACCAGCTCCCCCCAAGGCTGCGTTCTTTCCCCTCTGCTCTTCTCCCTGTACACCAACAGCTGCACCTCCAGTCACCAATCCGTCAAGCTCCTGAAGTTCACGGATGACACCACCCTCATTGGACTCATCTCTGGTGGGGATGAGTCCGCCTACAGGTGGGAGACTGACCATCTGGTGACGTGGTGCGGTCTAAACAACCTAGAGCTCAACGCTCTAAAGACAGTGGAGATGGTTGTGGATTTCAGGAAGAACGTAGCCCCACCAGCCCCCATTACCCTGTGTGACTCCCTATATCATCCTGTGTGACTCCCTCTATCATCCTGTGTGACTCCCCCTATCACCCTGTGTGACTCCCCCTCCCCCCTATCACCCTGTGTGACTCCCTCTATCACCCTGTGTGACTCCCCCTCCCCCCTATCTCCCTGTGTGACTCCCTCTATCACCCTGTGTGACTCCCCCGTTGACGTGGTGGAGTCCTTCCTCTTCATGGGCTCCATCATAATCCAGGACCTCAAGTGGGAGCTGAACATCAGCTCCATCACCAGGAAGGCTCAGCAGAGGATGTACTTCCTGAGGCAGCTGAAGAAACTCAACCTGCCAAAGACAATGTTGGTGCATTTCTACAGATCCATCATTGAGTCCATCCTCTGCTCCTCCATCACCGTCTGGCGCATCATCCGCTCTGCTGAGAGGTGATCGGCTGCAATCTGCCGTCCCTCCAGGACTTGTTCGCCTCAAGGACCCTGAAGCGAGCAAGAAGGATCGTAGCCGACCCCTCTCGCCTGGACATGAACTGTTCGTGTCCCTTCCATCTGGTAGGAGGCTGCGATCCATCAGGACCAAGACCTCCATCAGGACCAAGACCTCCATCAGGACCAAGACCTCACGCCACACGAACAGTTTATTCCCGTCAGCAATCAGGCTCAAAAGGGACCCCCACTGACTCTGTCACCCCCAGGACAATTTCCTACCGGTCACACCCCTACAAATCCCTTCATATTTAAATACACTTTTACATTACACTTCATTACACTTGTTTAAAGTACTGTTATCTATTTGTCTGTGCACTTTATTTTATATTCTATTGTAAATTTTAATGTTTCTATTTTTTGCACTGTTGATTGTTTAATGTTATGCACCACCCGCCATGACAAGTTCCTTGTATGTTTCACATACATTGGCAATAAACGGTTCTGATGCGAGACTGAGCTAGGTTTTGTGGTGTTGTCGCGTTTCTTGAAGTTTGTTGACTTAAATACCCTTCAATCAGGAGAGACTCGTTTCCTAAGTTAACAATGATTTATTACACATGCGTCAAATATGAAAAGTGCAAAGTCTTTGGCGATTGGACTCCATCCTGAAGTACTATCACCGAGGGTAGGGATACTGAGGTCCAACAGGCCTAATCCCCCAAAAAGACATGTATTCAAATGAATACCTAAATACATACCTACCTACTGCTGTGGTGAATTTCCTAAGAAAATAGGCAATTAGTCATGAGAGAACGCTAAGGGTAGACCGGGAAGGAGTAGATGTTAGACCAGAGGTAAGAGGACCGGTTGAGTCAAAGCAAAGGATAGAGGAATGTCACGAGGGACTGCAGACTAGGATACGGGGGGTCTGGAAAACCGCAGACACAGGATAGTGCGGGTCTAGATAGCCCCTAGCGGAGTATGGCAGGATTTCAACAGATCCCGAAACATATGGCGGGGTCGGCCCTGCGGAGGATCCGAGCGCAGGACTGGATAGGTGAGGGTCGAGCTAGACCGCAGACAAGGATAGGTTGGGTCAAATTTAGACCGCAGCGTAGGACAGTAATGGGTCACGTTTAGACCGCAGAGCAGAATAGGGGGGGGTTCAAGAGAGAACGCAGAACAGACGGTTGGGGGTCTAACGGCCCCCACAAGATCGGGGTCTGACTGCCTCAGCACAACCAGACCGGGTGAGCTCACCCGGGAAACTAGAAGTATGTCATACTTTGACAGGTCTCGCATCATTCGGACCGCGAAATAGAAATTATGTCATATCTGACGGCGAAATTAGAAACTTGTCAACTCTGGACGGTCTCTTATCATACGGACCAGGAAATTAGAAACGGGGCACCTCAGACCCACCTTTTCTTTTGGGAACGTAAAACGGTCCCGTCGGACCAGGAAACAGACTCGTTAAGCCAGGTCACGTTCACCTAGGAAAACAGTCACGATAAGCCAGGTCACGTGAGACCAGGAGATTGGGGGAAGCAGTGTTAGACCAATCAGGTGGAGAAAACGGTCAAGTCACACCAGAGGAATAGAGCAAGACAAACACAGAGCACAGTAATATACAGTGCGGATAGGGTATCCCTTTGCACAATATAACGTGATGCCTACCTTAGTGTTACTATAGGGAACATTTCAAGAAGGGTATAATGCTATCCCCTGCTAAGAACCAATACCACTAATGAGACCTACCAACGATACACCAATCGATGTGAACATGTCACCACCACCAGTTATATGCATTCCTTACCGGAGTTACGGCTTCAATGATCTTTGATTCTCGAGGAGGGTGTTGAGATCGGATGTACGATGTGAAGGCAGAGGATGACCAACGACCCAATTTTTGTAGGGCCGTAGCGGAGACGCCTTGGTTAGCCGCTGAAGTAGCGGCCCCTATTCTAAACGAGTGCCCTGAGTATAGCTGAGGTGATAACTGCAGCCTAGTGAGAATAACTTCGAAATTAGAGTGAAACCAACTTTTAGATAACAGACCATTACCTGGGGTAAGAAACAGGGGAGAAGTGGGGCACGTGATCGGTCTTACCCGGAGGAACTTAACCATGGAACGGAACGGGCAAAACCCAGAGTCCATGCGAGCCACCACAACTGAGCAAGCCCCTCCGCATTTGGAATGCTTGAGCCATAAGTCATAGTGAGTAGTATGGAAAGTCAAATCGGCAAAAGTGATGTCTATGTCGGAATTGAAGGAATTAGACGAGGTAGTAAACTCGCCACACCTGAGGAAAGCATAGAAAGCTAACGAAAACACCGCCTCCAGCAAGACATCAATGTAAGGGGAGAAAACCCCGGCTCGGAGTGCGGTAAGCATCCTGTGCAATATAGGAAGCGTGATAGGCTGTCTACGGACGGGCAGGTGAGGAGAAGATTTAGCAATACCTTTTAGCAGTAATTTGATGGCTGCATTGGAAAACAAACTAGTCGCTGCCGGATCATAGCACCTAATATTAAACTGAAGGCCAGCAAGCAAACTACGAATATATGACGGTTTAAAATGCCGAACATCCACGCAATAGCAAATAAAGGCACAAACTGTGTTTATGAGAACCGGTTTAAGAGGCATGCCAACGGTAACACAAAACAAAGCAAAAGTACTCCAAGCGAAATCGTACGTTTTTACGGTAGAAACGGCTAATCCCTTCCTCATATATTTCCTAGCTGCCTCCATATACCCTCCCACATGGCTTGGCTTTATGACAGCATCAGGGTGTGACATGAGGGCACCGTTACTGACACGGGACTGGCCTCTGGGCAGATGTTCCAGAAAGCCTGGAATTTAAAGCGGGAAAGCGAATCAGCCAGAGTATTCAAATGACCTGGCACATGGCGGGCGGTGATAATGAAGTTGTGGGTGACAGCTTCCCAAGTGATGCTTCTCATGAACGGCATGATATCTTTGGACGAAGAGCGCCCTCTATTGATAATATCGACAACTGCTTGATTGTCGCACATGACAGAGATGCGCTTGCATTTCCAGTGCTGCCCCCAGACACAGCAGGCCACGGCCACGGGGTAAATCTCATACAGCGCTGAGGAATTCTCAAACTTTGCAAACGAGGGGGGCCACGGTTCCGCAAACCACTGGCCTTGATAGAACCCCCCAAAACCCACAGACGGGGCGGCGTCTGTGTAAAACTTCCAAGGGAGTGGAAACACAGTTTTAATTTACCTAGCAAAGAGCCTGACCCATCGTGTGGGGCATCTACCAGCAGGAAATCATCCAGCAGATGAAGGACAGCTGGGACCCTGACTCTATTGAGTAGTATCCAGCAAAGTGCTTCGGACACTTGGTTGAAAATACATGGGCTGCTTTTGCACCCGAAAGTTAACCGTACCCCAAAATAGAACTTGGAATCCCACCTAATTCCGAAGAGATGCCACTGGGACGGATGGATCAGCACAATTTTGAACGCATCAGTGATGTCTGCTTTGGAGAGCCATGCGCCCTGACCGGCTAGTTTTATTAATTTAATGGCATTATCCACCGAGGCGTAATGGAGAGAGAATAGCTCGGAAGGAATGAGGCTGTTAACGCTTGGCAGCGGGCAGGAACGAGGCGCGGACAGATCGAAGATTAACCTTTTCTTCCCAGAGTACTTACCCGTGGCTACCCCTATAGGACTGGTGCGAAACACTGCGAATGGAGAGGACTTGAAGGGGTCAATAACGTAGTTTTTCTTAACCTCTTTCTCAATCAACTGAACAACCGTATCTGGGTCCATTACCTCTGACTGCAGATTCTTAGCCACATACGTTTCCGTAGGCATAGCCAGGACTCCCACACGGAAACCTTGTGACAAGCCCGTAAGCAGATAGTCTACGAACACAGAGTCAGGATGAGAGGCAAGTTCAATTGACAGTGACTGGAGGTTTATTGGTGTTGAGGGATGCTGCTTCAAAATGTTTTTGAACCACGATGTTTCCCTCCCCGTGGGGGAGGTCTGGCTGCACGGCGGGGGCAGACTGACCGGGGGTGCGCATCCTTGCAGTAGCTCACGCCCAGCGAACATTGGCTGAAACACCGCCGTAGGACAGAGCGGGGCTACGTGGCCCGAATTCCCGCACGAACCACACGAAACAGTTTGTGTGCCACCCGCGACCATGACCAGTAACTCGGTATCCAGTACTGACCAGTCCAACCGGGAGTTATACTGCGCAATATACAGGGCGGCTTTGCTGGAGAACGCCTTACGGTACTGGTAAAATATGTTCTTTGTATACTTCAGCTGTAGCTCGCCGATCAGTGCCATGTAGGTGTCTAGCTCCTGTCTGGGTAGACCGCACAAATCACGTCCCGGTAAACCCCGAACGCTACCATGAACTGCCCAATTGACAAATCTCTGATCAGCCTAGGATCTGTCGCTTTGAACACTGCAGCGATGTTCCCACTGGCGGTTACGCTTGTATCACACTCGGGGGAGGGCAGCATTATGCTCACCAAATTGATGTCTCTCCCCTGCAGGATTTTAGCCCTAAGCCGCGGCGTAATGTTAGCTGCCTGAGGGATGTATGACCTACCCATTGGCGGCGCCGGTACTGCAGATGCCAGCGAATGTTCGGCTACTACCAACTGCGAAGAAGTGGAGGCCTGGCTAAGCACGCCGGCTGGTTGCCGCATGGAGTCCTGGGTGGCTGTGATGGTCACTGAAGCCGGCGCCGGAATTGCCACGTTCCCCAGGGATTGCAGGCGAGCCTCGATGGAGTGCATGGAGCTCACCAGTGCCTGCAGAGTTGAGATTACGGCGTTGTCCGTGTTAGATGGGCCCGGAGTTGCTGGTGGAGCCGGATCCCGAGACAGTGCCTCTCTCCTCTTCGCCTGTGGTGCTAGGGCTGCGCCGGTTTTCTTCGCTCTTTTCCGCCCCGGCGCAGCCGCTGGTAGGGGATCTACTGGCTCGCTGCTCACTGTGAGCCTCACCAGCTCCCGGAGCTGGGATAGCGGAAGGCCTGGTGCTGGATTAATGCCCCGACCTTCCAGCTGGGCCAAGAGGGTTTCTTGCTCGTCTAGGTGGGAGCCGCTACGCCGCCCGAGGCGAGTACTTCTGCGCCGGACGCCCGCCGGGCTGCATGTCGGCTCCCGCGGGCTGCCTGCCAGCTCCGGCTGGCTCTCGCGAATGTGACTTGCATGTCTAGCAAACGGATCAGAATCGGAGTCCGACATACTCAGTATCAACAAACTGCTACGTCGCAAAGGTTTAAACCACCGCTTAACGCTCACGCAACTGCTTAGCTGAAATGACAACTGACAGCAGCAGAGAGGAGAACACTCTTTAAAGTATGACAGCAACGATATGATTGGCTTGAGGAACCGGTGTGCCGAACCTGGTTGGTTACTAAAAGTGCCCGCCCCCAATCAGCTGATAGAGCAATTACAAGGAGAGGAAAGACAGAGATTACTAGTGAGTGTCTTCCTGACTGAACTTGCGCTTGAGCTACCTTTAAAACCTACAGAACTGACTCTGACGGCTGTGCTGCCATTATTATCTGTGTCCTCCTTACCGACCTTACAACATGACTAAATCTGACCGAGGGAGCAGCGACGGGGTAAAAAGTGATGCTAATTTGATGCTAATTAGCGTTAGCATCAAGGTGCAGCTGAGGCTGATGGGAATGTCTTCACTTTTGCACAGGAAGAGAGACAGCAAATGAGAAACAAGAAAAGTAATTAAAATAACTGGATCGTTCAAACCATCAAATGAGAAAGGGATCAGTGTGTCTTTTCACATAAAGAACCCTGTAAAAATGCACAAAAAGACTAAACAATTCTCTTTATTACTGCCGAGTCTGTATGGACCCTTAAAAACCCTGATACAAACCCTCACTGCTAAAACGGTAATGGAGACTTCATCTGCATGTAATGAACAAATTAACGCCATTTAACGTACAAAATAAAATGTTTTGGTTAATTTGGGGGACGCGAGGGATGAAGAGAGTCCCGTCAGAATAAGAGCACAGATCAGGAAAATATAAAGAGAAAAAATCTCTCAGACTAGAAGAGTTGAGAGTGAACTCAGTTTGTCTCCGAGCTCCAAAACAGCAGCCAGCATGGTGCCAATTAGCACGGAGCACGCTAACATAAAGCCTCCTGTAGTTTCTGATTAAAGTGCATATTGATGGTATAAATTATCTCCCACTACAATAGATAGTCGGGCATCTATATGTAAATGTTTAATTAACCCGTGGCTGAATCGCCGCACCGGTCCAGAGTGGAGGTTATTAATCTGATGATGGCGCCCATAACGCCTGGCCAACACCACCGAAATGAGCCGTCTGTACGTGGTGGAAGATTTATCAGAGACGCTACCTCATTTCCTAAAGTGCTGTTTGTTCTCAGTGATGAAGTTAGCACCACAGCCTCTCTAAGGTGAACTCAAATCTGCTTAATGGTTGTTCATGGAGTTCAAACTGAATCAGTTGCATGTAAGAGTACCGGTCTCACTGTCGACACTGAGAGGAACCAGAGTTTCCAAAGTTCTGGAGGTGAGGAAAAGAAACATTCAGTCATAGAAGAAATCAACAGCCACCAGGGGACCCCTAAAGAGGTCGCAAGACAAAGCTGATAGGCCATGAGTTTAACACAAGAACACATCAGGCAGGTTCTCATCCAGTGTTCGTAGCTTTACCTATGAAAAATAATACGCAGTAATTCCTAGATATCCAAAAAATGATTTTGTATGTAATCCACCTCGTTTTGAAGGAGGAAGTATCAACACGGCAGACACAGGGAGGGAAGATCTTTCACCCAGCAGACCGCTGTTTAGTTCCTCATGTGAAACCAGAAGATGTAACTTCTGTACCTCAGTAACGGCCCTTTTGTATTTATTTTAACCCAAACCAACATCTTTTTCCAGACCAAAGTATTTCACCATCTTTTCCTTGTTTACATACTAAGAAAAGCTAAATACTAGCAGAGTTTTGCAGCTGATTGTGGATACGACCTCCTGGTTTAAAAGCTAACGGATGGAAGCATTTCACTTCTTCTTTCGCCCAATTCGGAAATGGCGAAGTGAAGTAGACTGAAACTATTTTTAATTGTATTGGTGTCAATATGTCAACTCAGTCATGGAGTACCAGATGCTTTCTATGTTGAACTCTTTGAACATCTTTGGACATCTAGGAGAAAGATGAGGTCACTTCTAGGACATCTAGGAGAAAGATGAGGTCACTTCTAGCACATCTAGGAGAAAGATGAGGTCACTTCTAGGACATCTAGGAGAAAGATGAGGTCACTTCTAGCACATCTAGGAGAAAGATGAGGTCACTTCTAGGACATCTAGGAGAAAGATTAGGTCACTTCTAGCACATCTAGGAGAAAGATGAGGTCACTTCTAGGACATCTAGGAGAAAGATGAGGTCACTTCTAGCACATCCAAGAGAAAGATGAGGTCACTTCTAGGACATCTAGGAGAAAGATGAGGTCACTTCTAGCACATCTAGGAGAAAGATGAGGTCACTTCTAGCACATCTAGGAGAAAGATGAGGTCACTTCAAGGACATCTAGGAGAAAGATGAAGTCACTTCTAGCACATCTAGGAGAAAGATGAGGTCACTTCTAGCACATCTAGGAGAAAGATGAGGTCACTTCTAGCACATCTAGGAGAAAGATGAGGTCACTTCAAGGACATCTAGGAGAAAGATGAAGTCACTTCTAGCACATCTAGGAGAAAGATGAGGTCACTTCTAGCTCATATAGGAGAAAGATGAGGTCACTTCTAGCTCATCTAGGAGAAAGATGAGGTCACTTCTATCACATCTAGGAGAAAGATGAGGTCACTTCTAGCACATCTAGGAGAAAGATGAGGTCACTTCTAGGACATCTATGAGAAAGATGAGGTCACTTCTAGCACATCTAGGAGAAAGATGTCATGTGATGTTTACAATGTTTACTGAGGGAGTAAATCAAGAGAGAAGTAGAGTCATTTTCTCATAGACTTTTGTACAACCAGAGGAGTCGCCCCCTGGTGGACACCAGAGAGAATGCAAGTTTTTAGACATGAAGCTTTGACTTCACTTGGTAGAACCGGAGGTTGCCGCCTGGTTGGAACAGTCGGTCACGGTCATGTGACAACATTTACATCATGTGGACCTCTAACAGGTGAGAATAGTTTGGGCTTTAGTACATTGACATGACATGACATGTCACTATTATAGAATTGGACCAACATGTATTCTATCAAACCTTAGAGTTAAAGTGAACATATTTTCCCACAACCACAACCGTCTGACTGGAGCTTCCAATATTTGCCATATCGCTGTTGTTAAAAGGCAAATACCCCGTTGACACTTTACTCACAGAAGAAGCTCCATGAATATTTAATGTGCTGTAATATAAAGACTCTGAGTGGTTGTGTGTCAGTGGAACAGGGTTGTTTACAGCCTGCGGAAAACAGAAAAACAACAGGGAACATTAAAGATAACCTCCGTGCCATCAGGAGACGCTCCCGTTCTTCAATTAGTTCATTACAAGAAGACCAAGTGACAGACAACAGAGCAAATACATGGGGAACTGATAAAACAAGTGACTTCAGTTTTCCAACATGAGCAGGTTAAAAGGGCTTTAAAAGGAAAATGTGCCGATTTGTATCCTTATCTCTACCTATCAAATTATAGTGTGAGAAAGGCCTGCAGTTGTTACTGATGTTCTGTGTCTCTGCAGCTCAGCGGCATAATCTGTTGTTCTTCCTCATCCAGTGATGTTGTTGGTATGAGGAAGAACTACAGAGTGCTTCTTCAGCTTTGGTAGCTGGGCCGCAATGGTGTTCAAAAACATCCTTGTTCTCATCGCTTGTTATGGACGAGGGTTATTCATGTTTCGATGTGTCCTTGGGCAAGACACCCCAAATTACTAAATGGGTGTGAATGTTAATTGGTCCTGATGGACAGGTGGCACCTTGTGTGGTAGTACAAGTAGTACAGTCCATTTACCATTTACCATTACCTTCTAAGAGTTCGAGGAAGGTTAACCAAAGGGGCCTTTGGAGCTAAAACAGGATCTCTCTCACACTTAAAGTTTGTGCTGGCATTTTCCATTCAATAAAGACCAAAGTCAACTTTTGTTTTCCTGTAAGTTTAATTCAAGCATCTGCAGCCGGAATCAAAGCATAGTCAAATGAATGAAATGCACAAATGAGCATAAGACAGAGGAGAAACCAGTGTTTTAAACACTGAAGGCTGTTGAGTACACGTTATCTTGTCCTGGAAGGAAAACAACATCACACTAACAATGTAGGCCATATTTTCTGGTTCTGTCCTCGGTGATTGTGTGGAAGCTTGCTCTTTGGAAGGACATAAATTACAACATCCACTCATTCTCTCCTATTTCTATACTTATCCTCAACTTACCTGAACAGGTAGTGAACAGAGTACATGAACAGGTAGAGAACAGAGTACCTGAACAGGTAGTGAACAGAGTACATGAACAGGTAGAGAACAGAGTACCTGAGCAGGTAGTAAACAGAGTAATAATGTCATAATTGTCGTCCCACTGTGTTTTTCTTGCTGTCGTGTTTTATTTCTCTGTTAAAAAGTAATTGAATCTGCTTTCCTAAAAGTGTGGCCTGACTCTGTGGACATGTTCAGAGATAAATGCTTCCTGTGTGGTGTTGTGGATGTTTCCTGTCTCCTCATCTCAGTGTCAGAGGAGTCAAGCCTCATTATTCTGTCTGTCCCTCTGCAGATAGACGATCACAGACTGATTTGTGGAAACATTTCCTGTTGTTTCTCTGTCAGACCCAAAGAGGAGAGCAAACCGTCCTCCCTCTCTGCAGGGAAGTGACAGCCTGTCTAATTGGGATTAATCAACTGGCAGCTCCAGTTGAGTGGCGGCGGTGCGATCTGAGGAGGAATGGCATTGACCCAGAGAGAGAGAGGTGTACGCCTCCCTGGGGCCGGCGCTTGTACCGATTCATCTTCCTCAGCATAACATTATTATTCCCAACTCTACCACAGAAGAAGAAGGATTCCTGGGTCAAGTACAAGAAGCCAGAGATGGAGAATAGAAACTGAAGCAATCAAAAAGGAAAGAAGAGCAGCACTTGACAGGTTGTGGAAGAAGAAGCGGCGGCAGCGCTACATTATTCTTTCTTATTCTTTCTCTCGCAGCCATCGCTTTGAATTACAGACGGAATCTTTCTGCTGAGAGTCGCGCGCTGAAGAGGAAAAAAATTCATCTGAGTCTTTCAGGAGCGAAGAGAGAGCGAGGAGGAGGAGGAGGAGGAGGAGGAGGAGGAGGAGGAGGAGGAGGAGGAGGAGGAGGAGGAGGAGGAGGAGGAGGAGGAGGAGGAGGAGTGTTTTGTGCTGGAACCAACATTTGCAGAAAGTTCCAGCTCCTTAAGCAATTATTAGCGGTGATAGTTTGACATGTTCAAGAGTTGTCAACAACTGGCTTTAAACAAAAGTACAAAGCAGAAATAAACACCAGCCTGCAGTGGAATTAAGTTGAGGGACATGCAGCGGATGAATTAAACATGTGCTGCTTCTTCTTCTGCTGCTACAGTGAGTGAGACGCTCGTTTCAAGAGGCGGCGACGCTCACGATGCATCTATATGGAAAACAGAGGAACACTGTAAAAGGTGTTGGTCACAACAACGGATCCCTCTGTCATGAACTCATTATTATGATTATTATGAATCTGGACCCATCACACGAAGACACCAGACTGGATCTCAGAGTCCATCAGCTCTTCAGTTAACAACCATTGGATAATTTAGAACAATGACCTGCAAACAATAGAATAATATATACATATATACATATATATATACATATATATATATTCCGGTTCCGGCGCCACACGAGTGGCTGCCTTTTACAGCAGCTCCCGCTCACTACTTAGCTTTTTCTTATATTATGTTATTTTTTGTACTTCTTTCGCTTCTTTTTTTCTTATACTAGCTACCGTTCTTAATCGGTGCATTGTGGCAGCTAGACATGTCGAGCTTGTCATGGTCTACCTGCTGTTTATTACTATTTTCACCTCCGTGTCTGGGGACCCAGCGTGCAGCCATGGTCCTGTTGTTTACGCTAGGGACCAGCTGTTAGCATTCCGGGACGCGGCGGTGCTACCCGACGAGAGACCTGCTGTTCCCCGCGAGCTGAGGAGGAAGAAACGGGGATGCCGTGCGGGGGCAGAACGTTGCGCCAGGAGAAGACGCTACACACCCGTTCTCCCTTCCATCATCATGGGAAACGTGAGGTCTCTGCCCAACAAGATGGACGAGCTAGCGGCGCTAACTCGCCATCAGAGGGAATACTGGGAGTCTAGCCTCATGGTGTTTACGGAGACGTGGCTAACCGAGCTAACACCGGACACACACGCTACTCTGGACGGGTTCCGCATCATACGGGCGGACAGGACAACGGAGAGCGGTAAGAGGAAGGGAGGAGGCCTGGCAGTGTTTGTTAATGTTAGATGGTGTAACTCTGGGCACATCACTGTTAAGGAGCAGACCTGCACAGCGGACATTGAACTGTTAGCGGTTAGCATGAGGCCACAATATCTGCCTAGGGAATTTTCGCACGTTATTGTGGTGGCTGCGTATATCCCCCCCTCTGCTGACGCAGAAGCGGCCGATGACGTCATCCACTCTGCGACAAGCAGGCTGTTGACACAACACCCCAATGCCCTCCTCCTTCTCTCTGGGGACTTTAATCATGCCCCTCCGTCCTCCACTCTGCCCACATTCACCCAGTATGTCAAATGCCACACCAGAGACAAGAAAACACTGGACCTTCTTTATGCCAACACCAAGGAGGCATACATATCATCACCTCTCCCTCCCCTGGGCAGATCTGACCACAACCTGGTGCACCTCCTGCCTGTGTACACAACTCTTGCACAGAAGCAGCCAGCTGTGACCCGCACAGTTAGACGATGGACCGATGGAGCAGAGGAGGCTCTGAAGGACTGTTTTGAGACAACTGTGTGGGAGGTATTCAGTGATGCCCATGGGGAAGACATTGATGGTCTCACCGACTGCATCACGGACTATATTAACTTCTGTCTTGAGAACACCGTACCCACCAGGACTGTACGGTGTTTCTCAAATGGCAAACCCTGGATCTCTCCGGAGATAAAGGCCCTCCTCAAGGAGAAGAAGAGGGTTTTTAGATCTGGCAACAAAGAGGAGCTGAGGACTGTGCAGAGGGAGCTGAGGATGAAGATCAGGGAGGGGAAAGATGTCTACAGGATGAGGATGGAGGACCAGCTGCAGCAGAATAACACCGTTGGGGTCTGAAAGGGTCTCAAGGCGATTTCTGGGTACAAGGGGCCCAACCAACAGCCTGAGGGGGACCAAAAGTGGGTGAATGAGCTGAACTTATTTTTTAACAGGTTTGACCAGCCATTCACCCCTCCCCCCACCCAGACCTCCCTGCTGCTGAAACCCCCATCATCTGCATCCCCTGTGGATTACCCCCCCTCCCCCTCCACCTCCCCCCTTCCCACAGCACTCGGCTCCCCTCCACACCTCCCCACTCCAACACACAGCACCCCACCCCCCCGCGTGTCCCTCAACCAACTGAGGAAGGAACTGAGGAGGATCAAGGCGAGGAAGGCCACGGGTCCGGACGGCATCAGCTCAAGGCTCCTCAAATCCTGCGCAGACCAGCTGTGCGGGATAGCGGAGCACATATTCAACTTGAGCTTGAGGCTGGGGAAAGTACCACAGCTATGGAAGACATCCTGCGTGGTACCGGTACCAAAGAACCCGCGGCCCAAGGACCTCAACAGCTACAGGCCAGTGGCGTTGACATCCCTCCTGATGAAGACCCTGGAGAGGCTGGTCCTTGCCCATCTCCGCCCTCTGGTGAGTTCATCCCTGGACCCTCTTCAGTTCGCCTACCAGTCCGGTATCGGGGTGGATGACGCCGTCATCTTCCTGCTGCAGAGATGCCTCTCTCACCTGGAAAAGACTGGAAGCACTGTGAGAGTCATGTTCTACGACTTCTCCAGTGCCTTCAACACCATCCAGCCTTTGCTTCTGAGGGACAAGCTGGGGCAGACCGGGGTGGACCACCACCTCACTACATGGATCCTGGACTACCTCACCAACCGTCCACAGTATGTGCGGATACGGGGGTGTGAGTCAGATCGGGTGTCCTGCAGCACAGGGGCCCCACAGGGAACCGTTCTGGCTCCATTCCTCTTCTCCATTTACACCTCGGACTTCAAACACAACTCTGCCAACTGCCACCTGCAAAAGTTCTCTGACGACTCTGCAATCGTCGGCCTCATCTCCGCAGATGATGACAGAGAATACAGGGAACTAAACCAGGACTTTTTAGGATGGTGCCAGCGGAACCGCCTCCACATCAACACCAGCAAGACCAAGGAGCTGGTGGTGGACTTCCGCCGGGGTCAACGCCCTCCTCCGACACCGATGAGCATCCAGGGACTGGACATTGAGGTCGTGAACTCATATAAGTACCTGGGTGTTCACTTGAACAATAAACTGGACTGGACTGACCACTCTCACGCTCTTTATAAAAAAGGACAGAGCAGACTCTTTCTGCTGAGGAGACTGAGGTCTTTTGGGGTGCAGGGAGCACTCCTGAAGACCTTCTTTGACTCCGTGGTGGCATCAGCCATCTTCTATGGAGTGGTCTTCTGGAGCAGCAGCATCGCGGCAGCTGACAGGAGGAGACTGGACAAACTGGTGAGGAAGGCCAGCAGCGTGCTGGGGTGTCCACTGGATACTGTGGAGGTGGTGGGAGACAGGAGTATGATGGCGAAGCTCTCATCCCTGATGAGCCACGCCTCCCACCCCATGCAGGACACTCTGGCAGCTCTGCACAGCTCCTTCAGTCACCGGCTGATTCATCCCCGGTGTCTGAGGGAGAGGTACCGCAAGTCCTTCCTCCCCGCTGCTGTCAGGCTGCACAACAAACTGCTCTCGGGAGACCACTAACACTTTGAACACTTCTGAACACGAACATTTGACTGAACATGAACACTTGAACACTTCTGAACACTTTAATTCACTTGAACATGAATATGAACACTTCTGAACACTTTAATTCATTCACCTGGTGCAATATCTAATCCGTGCAATCCTGTGCAATATCCCGTGCAATATCCAATACGTTTAAGTATTATCTCACATTTTACATTTTACTCCGTCTGTATATACTGGTATATTTTGTATTCTTCTTCACTGTCATATTTTTATTACTGCTACTGTTTACTGTTTAGTTTATTTATATTACTTGATTTCTATCTTCATTTTATTACTTGTGAGCAATGCTGTTGTAATCCTGTAATTTCCCCACTGAGGGACTAATAAAGGATTATCTTATCTTATCTTATATATATATATATATATATATATGTATATATATATACATATATAGACATATATATATATATATATGTATATATATATATACACATATATATATATATATATATATATATATACATATATATATATATATACACATATATATATATATATATACGTGTATATATGTGTGAATCAGAGACGTCATTGGGGACCGGCTCACTAATTACATATAAATCTGAAGCAGAAACTGTCGGTTTGAGTAGCAGTTGTTCATATTTGAAGAGATTATAAATGTGCAGCCTCGTGATTGTAAACATCTTTTCTTGCAGCGGTCGGGAGCAGCTGCTTTATTTCCATCGACATGTAATGAAGCGACCTCTGGCTCCCCGGGGGCTCGTTGTTTTCCGTCCTCTTTTTATTCCGACTCCGTTTACTGAGATGTGTTCACGCTTTCTCTCCGCTGCTGCTCCGCTAATTAGCAAAGTGCTTCAGACATAAAAGACCAAAGTTGTGTCTCTTTCATCTTTAATCTCTTATTCCCTCGTAGTTCTTTGAAATTAAAACACGGCCTGTTTTTATTTTCTATTATGACTTGTATTGAAGCAGGAAGGAAAGAAATTGTAATTTGGCGGCGAGTTAATGAAGATGATTGATTTCTGGATTTAAGTGTCTCACTGTGAGACCACATGATGATTTTATTACTTTTGACAAGAAGGTTAAGTTTTGTTTTTGTCAGCAGGATTACGGAAGATATATATCAATTTATTTATATAGATATAGATATTACATATATATATCATTACATATAGATATTATATATAGATAATATCTATATAATGATATCTATATTTAATATATATAGATATCATTATATATAGATAATATCTATATATAGATAATATCTATATAATGATATCTATATCTATTATATATAGATATCATTAGATATAGATATCATTATATATAGATAATATCTATATATAATGATATCTATATCTGTATACAATGATATCTATATCTATTATATATAGATATCATTTTATATAGATATCATTATATATAGATAATATCTATATATAATGATATCTATCTCTATTATATATAGATATCATTATATATAGATATAGATATCACTATATATAGATAATATCTATATATAATGATATCTATATCTATTAGATATAGATATCATTATATACAGATATAGATATCATTATATCTAGATATTATCTATATATAGTGATATCTATATCTATATATAATGATATCTATATATAATAGAGATAGATATCATTATATATAGATATTATCTATATATAATGATATCTATATATAATGATATCTATATCTAATAGATATAGATATCACTATATATAGATAATATCTATATATAATGATATCTATATCTATTAGATATAGATATCATTATATAGAGCAAGTGGAGATAATGGTCCTTTTACTTTGAAACTATTTAAGGAGCTTATATTTGACTAAAACGTCTGAAGGAAGTCGAGTGTAAAATGCAAAGTTTGACATGAATGTTCCGAACACGTCCCATGAGCCTTTACTTTCTTCATCTTTTCATTTGATCAATTTCAGGGAGACAGAAAGTGAGTTTCAGGCCTGAGATGATGGAGAGATTATTTCTTCTTCTTCTTTTGACAGGAGTGAAATTAAACATGTAGTGCAGCCGACAGTGGACGAGGACAAGAAGACGGAGACATCACGATGCTCGAGGCCGCTGCTGCAGGGAGACAAACACACAAACAAGCTGGTTGGTTTGATGTCAGGACGGAGAGGAAACCCGATGGAGGACCAGCGCTTAGTTCTGTTACTCAGCTCACACACTGGAGAACTCATATACATACATGTACATACATATATATATATGTATATATATATATATATATATACATATATATATATACATATATATATATATATATATATATATATATATATATATATATATGTATGTATATATATATATATATATGTAGATATATATGTATATATACGTATATATATATATATATACATATATATATGTATATATATATATATATATATGTATATATATATATACGTATATATATACATATATATATGTATGTATATATATATATATATGGCACCACTGTCGTCTTCATTTGTTCTTTTTAATAACTTATCCATGACTTTCGCTACAGGCTAGCGGCTAGCTGAGTGTCTTCTTCTGCTTATTGCAGCTTGTTAAATAACTGACTGACGCATTACCGCCACCAGGTGGTGGGAAGCTGTATTGTAACAGCGTCTCATGGATAACAGTGATGTCTCTGGTGTCTTCAATTGATAACCTATGCGGTCCCGCGGCCCTCGAGGTCCACAGGTGCAAAACTGAACGTTTTTCGCGGCCCTCTAGGTGGCGCTCTATGGTTAAGAATCACTGGTCTAACCGACGTTGAGCGGAACCATTGAAGATCGCCGCCTCCACCGCATGCAGGAATATTATTAACAGGAAGTCATGGCGGTCTGGATCACTCCCGCGGACCAGGACCAGAGGACTCATCATCTGAGCCTGTCGTCTCTCTGCACGCGACCCTTCGCTCTTCATAACTCACGAGGCTGTGATCAGAATGCTGTTGATTGATTCAAACGTTGGATGAGTAGATTCAGAACGATGGAGTCTCACACCTCCTCTCAGCAGAGGGATGAGGGGAGCGGCCCGACGCCGGGGCATCATATCTGAAGTGCGATGGATGTTCACGCTTCCTCTCTTCTTTTACCCAGAGTGCCTCTGCGGGCCAATCAGCTAGTCCACGGTCGTGACATTAATCAGGTTCCTCTGGTTGTATGGTTCTCAAATCAACACTCAAACACAGATTAGTGTTAGTACGTTCAGTTTTAGGAAGTACACCATCAAAATAAAGGCACAAGTTGAGGATGGTGATTCCTTCAATCATCTTTAAATTCACAAAAATAAAAGTACAGCAACAATTTCAACTTTTTTTTTATTTAGGGTTTATTTATTTATTTAATATCTTATTGAACGAGTGTGTGTGTGTGTGTGTGTGTGTGTGTGTGTGTGTGTGTGTGTGTGTGTGTGTGTGTGTGTGTGTGTGTGTGTGGTGATACTTGTCATTGAATTGTTCCAGTTAGAGTTAACTTTCTATATATATATATATAATATATATATTGTGCATATTGTGCATATATATATATATATAATATATGTATATATTTTAGTGCTGGGCAACAATTAAAATTTTTAATCGCGATTAAACGCATGATTTTTGCGCGATTAATCTCATTGTTTTGCACAAAGTTCAATCATGAATTCATAAGTAGTGTATTGTGCACTGGTATTTTAAAGTGCTGCTCTATGAACTAAAGGTGAATAACATTGTGTGTAAACACTTTAAACACATCAGGTTGTTGTAGCAGCAGTGTTCCCTTCACACAGCAGCAGTTATAACACAGTTATAATGATTCTGATCATAGATATTCAGGTGTTCATAACTTTATCTTCATGTGTGGAAGAGATGATATTTAAATATACATCTTGAGAACTGCAAACCCATCTACGTTTGTTAGATTCTCAGTAGTGACACTAAATGATGCTTATTATACACATCACAAACAAAACACTTTAAAAACTCTAAAAACATAATTTAAATTCATCATTTCTTTTTTGTTTTCTTGGTATTTTGGTCAGACACATAATAACGCTGATCACCGTAATATGTGTGGTATTTGTGATAAATGTACGTGGGTACATAGAGGGTGATAAGAAGCTGTACATGGAGGGACTTAGGACCCAGAGGAGTGTAGGTGAAGGAATCAGGAAGAGACTCCACACAAACAGCTGTTCAACGCTCGCTGCCGGTTCTTGTGTTAAAGATGTCCGCTTAGTAATTTAAAAAACTATAAAATAATTGTCGGCATTAATTAATTAATTAATGCGTTAACGCGATAATAACGCGTTAACTTGCCCAGCACTAATATATATATATATATATATATATATATATATATATATATATATATATATATATATATAGATTGATTTAATAATAATATATATCATTTAATATAATGTTGTATTCTGGGATGTAAAAAATATCTAATTTAAAGGGTTGGTGAATAATTTGGTTGTTGATTGTGAAAACAAGGCGACTGTTGAGGTTCTTTAAGGACAATAAATAAAACACAGGACAGACAGCTGAAGCGCCTCTACTTTAGTCCTGAGAATGAAAAACACAAACAAACTAAAACTGCACATGAAGACGAAATGCTGTGTGAGAGGATATCAATTAAAACAGTTCATCTTCATTCCTGTCAGCGGCTAAATTAATATTTGTGGACCCATAAAATCCCCATAGGGTCCTGTACAGAGCGGCGGCATCGATCAGCTGATTCACACAGCAAGAACCAGTGCGGTGATTCAGTCCGTCCTTATGTATTTATCAAGATGAATAATCCAGAGGAAACACCCCCCCGCCCGGCAGCCCGGAGCGGAGGATCCTTCAGCGCCGATCGCTCCTCCACATCAATATGCAGACGATCAGCGGCCCATGAGTAAACAGGAAGAAGCGCTGGCCTCGGCATATTTAAACCGCGCCAGCTATTAACTGATCCGGCCGTTATTTATTTCCTCTCCTTGTTATTAACGCCGGACGTGATATTATTCTAATTATATCAGGCCCAATCAGCAGTAGAGCCTGTCTCTGCCTCATTTCCATTAGCTTTGTCTTTCACACTGTGATACTAATTCAATGAGACATCAAACATTTAAATGGAGGCGAGATGCAGAGGTCAGGAGTTTCTCTCTCCATGCCTCTGCACTCTGTTATTGCTTCGCTGTAATTGTGTTTGTCCCCCGCCGGATGACTAACGTCCCATCACATGAACGGCACGCTAATATGTTAGTTTGCTCTCTAATGCTAATATGTGTTTTGTTGTGGACGAGGCTCCGCTGGACTCACATCGCAATCCAGGTTCCTGTCCCACCGAAGGACTGAGACGACGAGGACAACGACTAAAGACATCAGGAGGGAAGACACAAGAGGACAGTGAGGACGACATGAGGTGATAGTGAGGGGAAGCAGCACGATGCAAGACGTCGGGACAATGAAGACACAGAGAAACTCAGTCAGAGGACAACATAAGACATCAGACAGATGATAACACCAGAGGACTGTGAGGACAAGACGAGAGGGACTCAACAACATGAGAAGACAGAGACAAGCGTTAGCATTAAACAAGAAACATAAAACTATATTTTTGTCCTGAACCTCAGAAGTCACATTATTTCTGATGAGCTCTTGTTGTCAGAAGGGTTGGTTTGAGCGGTCCTTCACGTGTTTTAGCCGTTGTGTGTGTGTGTGTGTGTGTGTGTGTGTGTGTGTGTGTGTGTGTGTGTGTGTGTGTGTGTGTGTATGTGTGTGTGTGTGTGTGTGTGTGTGGAGGTGGTGGGGGGAGGAGACTTTATAATAGTATTTAATTTATCACTTAAAGTGGTGGGCGACCTCTGGGCGTCCCGGTTCCTCCATCACCTCCTCAGCTGCTCCCTTTAATTGTCGTAGCTGAGGGAGTAAATGAAAATCAACTGGCCTCATAATGAATGGAGGCCATTACTCTGGTTAAACCACACACACACACACACACACACACACACACACACACACACACACACACACACACACAGCACAAAGGCCGACTGAAGGTTTCCCTCCGAAGGTCCAAGAAAACCCTCAGAAACAGTGAAGCGGATACAAAGCAGGGACCTGTGATCTTCTCTCTGTACACAGTGAGGATCAGGAGCTTGTTACTGAAAGTCACATGAAGGCACCAGTTGGAGTTGACCAGGAGAACCCTGATCAGATGTTGAACCTCCTCAATCTGTCCCTTTAGACCTGAAGGATCAGCGTCTCTACTCTGGGTCCAGACTCCCTACGATAGAAGATCATTTCAGACACTTGTATCCTGCACTCATTCTTTGTGTCTCTACATAAGACTGCTGATCACAGCTGAGGGTCTGAATGTAGACGGACTTGTGAATCCAGAGCTTTGTCCTCTGGTTCAGCTTCTTCTTCACTACAACGGTCCGGTACAAAGTCTTCATCACAGCTGAAGCTGAACTGAGCTGTTCACAGGATGCAGGCTAACACGAACAACACTTTTTCAAATACATGGTTTTGTTTATATTAACAGTGCAAACTAAATGTCATTGAGCCCAATGTTACTGTGACAGAAGATCCAAAGCTGGAGATCTGAAAACCTCAACAAGGTCTCCGTGTGGAAACCTTCAGGGGTGAGTAGGAGGAAGTGTTCCCCCTTTAAGTATTCAGATGGAGTGTATTTACTCTAGTACTGTCATGAAGTATAGTTCTGAGGTACTTGTAGTCGAGTTTTTCTATTTTCTGCTCATTTATACTTCTACTCCACTACATCTCAGAGGTAAATATCATTTTAATGCACTACATCTTCAGTTACTTTACAGATTAAGAATACAAAACATAATCAACTAATATATTAGGATATTATTATATCAAGCTTTATTGATGCCATCAGCACATAAAGTATCGCTGCATTGAGTCTATAGAACTATGTGGTGTCCTTGATAACTATGATCTGACTCAGCATGTGACAGGACCCACCCACAACAGGGGGCACACTCTGGACCTAATCATCACCAAAGGTGTAAACATTTCCATTTGAAGCTTTTAATGGTTTTATGTGAAGCACTTTGAATTACCTTGTTGTTGAAATGTGCTATACAAATAAACTTGCCTTGCCTTGCCTTGCCTTGCCTTGCATTATTATTAATTATTAAGGAATCAATAATTAGAATCCAGTAATATCATATACATTATTATGAATTGTTATTATTGAGTATAATAAAATGCTTTTGGTACTTGACGTGTATTTTAATCCTTATACTTTGAAATGCAGGGTGTTTCTACACTGTGTTGTTGCTGCTTTCACTTAAAGGCAACATTCAAAGTTGCCCTCTCGACCGGCTCGCTACATTTTATAGAGGTCGACGTCCAGAAACGCCCTAGACAGCGTTCAGCGTCAAAACCTCATGGTCAGAATGAGAGGGTTACTGTCTTCTTCCTCCACCACTGATCACATGACTAGTGGACTCTGTGGACTCTGTGGGCTCTGTGGACTCTGGACTCTGTGGACTCTGTGGGCTCTGTGGACTCTGTGGATTCTGTGGACTCTGGACTCTGTGGACTCTGGAGACTCTGTGGACTCTGTGGGCTCTGGACTCTGTGGACTCTGGACTCTGTGGACTCTGTGGACTCTGGACTCTGTGGACTCTGTGGATTCTGTGGACTCTGGACTCTGTGGATTCTGTGGACTCTAGACTCTGTGGACTCTGGAGACTCTGTGGATAGCGGCATACATCAGCACTGTGCTGTACTGAGCTGACCGGGACAGATTAGTGGAGGAGCGTCTTCATACAGATCAGTGTAATGAAAAGCCTCAGAGTCTCTCTGTGCTAAAGAGTTCATTACACCCCGTCATCAATCCTTCCTCTTTCTGAAGCATTACATTCATCAGGAAAATTAAAAAAGTGTCATGTCTGCGGTGATTTGTATTCTTCCATCAAAAACACACACCGTCGAGCTGCTTCAATTTGCATATTCTCAGGATGTAATAATAACTCATTGGGGCCCGGCTCAGCCTGCACAGAGCCGGGGACGAGATGGAGTCTCTCAGCAGGACGGCTGGAAAGATGAGGAGACAGACCAGGGAAGATTGATAAAGCCCCAGAAACTATGTTAAAACTAAGACTAATTCACGGTTTTACATTCATGTAGTCTATGCTCTTTTTTATCTGTGGAGAACTGAGTTGGGATGCTTTCACACTTTCACACCTCCTGGGCCCTAGCCCTATTTTTAGGCCTCTGCTCGAAAATTGCATACCCATACTCAAGAGAGTCCACAACTCTAACTACAAGGTCTATTTTAATAATTTTGATGGTGTAATACAGGTAACACTTGTGAGATGTGTTCAATTGTGTAAATATTGTGTACATGTTACTGGTTAATAACTGATACACTTATGGCACAGCTCAAATTGAAAAGGTTTCAGGTTCGCCTCAAAAAAAGCACTTGTATTGAACTTTTTTTTTTATAATGCAGCTGCAAGCTTAAACATACACCACAGACATAGAACAACAGGTTTTACATGTCCCCACAACATATTTTACTTCGATTGAGTGAAGCAGGCCAGCATAAATGGTCTGATTCAAGCAAAATTTAGATTTTCGGAACCAGCAGTTGCATTGCTGTATTATAATTTGATATACTATATAACTAATTATTAACTATATATTCACTTTTATTATCACTAAGAGTGTTCAATAATCCTAATAAAGCAGTTTGACACAATTTGGAATACTTTTGAGCAGTTATGAATGTCATATCTGTCAATCATAAAAATATATAAATCATAATTTGTGTGTGTGCGACTGTAGAATGGGCTGTGCTTGCTCGATTTACACAAGAAACACCTTTTTCGATGTGGGATAGTCTAACGGGAGCCATGCGGGGGTGTTTGACAATCTCCTTGTCTGTTTACTGACTGAAAATCGGAAAATGCTGGGCGAACCCCCCTCCCTACATGGATTGGTCCACCTCACAGAATCTCCTGCCATTTTGTCATTCATTCTACCAGCGGATTGATATCAGTCACAGACACACAGCACAACATGGGGGACACAGCTGCGCCAAAATCGGCTGGAATAGATCAGTTTTTCGTCCATAAAATCATCAAAATGTAAGTTTTTTTACCCAATTATTTTTGTCATGACCTGTGGCTGATGTTGGCATATATACCCATAACTTTTGAACGGTTTGAAAGAGAGTAATTTGGAAGACGCCGTTTGTCTCCGGGTCGAATCACAAGGCTGATTCATGTATTCATCCGCCATGTGCGATCTATGCTCCGTGATGACAGAGCCATACAGCGATCATAGTTCATCGATTTTGGGCCAAAATTGTGGCAAATCTTCTAGATATCTTCCAGATATGATCTTAGTTCATGTATAATTGTGTTTGCAGTGTTTACAATGGCTGGTATGATGATGTTGCTTGGACTTTTTTTTCAGACTATCTTTTTAATATGTCTGGGCCAATAATAATTTTTCTTCGTGAAAAATGCTTTCTACGACACTTGTGTTACACTTTTCTAAAAAAGACCCCCACCGGGGGCTCTCGGGTTCAAAGGGTTTTTTAACTGAAGTGTGTCAAAGATGTCAACCAAACTGGACACCGGTTGAAAAGAAGTGTCACGGTCTGGTGCCAACTCTCTTGTTGTTCTTCTTCTTCGAATAGATGACAAAATTCCTCAATGATGGATCGTTGAGCCTTTCTGTAGGGTTAAAGGCTCTGCGCAGCTTTGGATCCCTGAGCTGATTTCACTGATTTGGTTGTAGGACTGTGGACATGAACATATTGTTTGATTTGTTTTGATCTCCATGAAGAACATGAAGATGAAGAAGACGTTGAGCTAACTACACGGAACATGAAGAAAATGTTGATCTAACTACAGGGAACATGAAGAAGACGATGAGCTAACTACAGGGAACACGAAGAAGATGTTGAGCTAACTACAGGGAACACGAAGGAGATGTTGAGCTAACTACAGGGAACATGAAGAAGACGATGAGCTAACTACAGGGAACATGAAGAAGATGTTGAGCTAACTACACGGAACATGAAGAAGACAATGAGCTAACTACAGGGAACATGAAGAAGATGTTGAGCTAACTACAGGGAACATGAAGAAGATGTTGAGCTAACTACAGGGAACATGAAGAAGATGTTGAGCTAACTACAGGGAACATGAGGGAAATGTTGATCTAACTACAGGGAACATGAAGAAGATGATGAGCTAACTACAGGGAACATGAAGAAGATGTTGAGCTAACTACAGGGAACATGAAGAAGACAATGAGCTAACTACAGGGAACATGAAGAAGATGTTGAGCTAACTACAGGGAACTTGAGGGAAATGTTGATCTAACTACAGGGAACATGAAGAAGATGATGAGCTAACTACAGGGAACATGAAGAAGATGTTGAGCTAACTACAGGGAACATGAAGAAGATGTTGAGCTAACTACAGGGAACATGAAGAAGACGATGAGCTAACTACAGGGAACATGAAGAAGATGTTGAGCTAACTACAGGGAACATGAAGAAGACGATGACCTAACTACAGGGAACATGAAGAAGACAATGAGCTAACTACAGGGAACATGAAGAAGACGATGAGCTAACTACACGGAACATGAAGAACATGTTGATCTAACTACAGGGAACATGAAAAAGACGATGAGCTAACTACAGGGAACATGAATAAGATGTTGAGCTAACTACAGGGAACATGAAGAAGATGATGCGCTAACTACAGGGAACATGAAGAAGACGATGAGCTAACTACAGGGAACATGAAGAAGATGTTGAGCTAACTACAGGGAACATGAAGAAGCCGATGAGCTAACTACAGGGAACATGAAGAAGACGATGCGCTAACTACAGGGAACATGAAGAAGATGTTGAGCTAACTACAGGGAACATGAAGAAGACGATGAGCTAACTACAGGGAACATGAAGAAGACGTTGAGCTAACTACATGGAACATGAAGAAGACGATGAGCTAACTACAGGGAACATGAAGAAGACGATGCGCTAACTACAGGGAACATGAAGAAGACGTTGAGATAACTGCAGGGAACATGAAGAAGACGATGAGCTAACTGCAGGGAACATGAAGAAGACGTTGAGCTAACTACATGGAACATGAAGAAGACGATGAGCTAACTACAGGGAACATGAAGAAGACGATGCGCTAACTACAGGGAACATGAAGAAGACGTTGAGCTAACTGCAGGGAACATGAAGAAGACGATGAGCTAACTACAGGGAACAAGAAGAAGATGTTGAGCTAACTACAGGGAACATGAAGAAGACGTTGAGCTAACTACAGGGAACATGAAGAAGACGATGAGCTAACTACAGGGAACATGAAGAAGACGATGCGCAAACTACCGGGAACATGAAGAAGACGATGTACGTCTCTGGTGATAAACTGCTGCTGGAGGAGCCTGAGGTGATGGTCAGTGGGACGGGTGGGTAGATGAGGGTTATTATGTGGATAATATATGTATGGGAGAGGAGGATCAAAGATGGAGGACACAGCTGACTGAGTCCATTCAATGATAGCTTTATTAGGAAGTTCAGTGACAGATGATGGTTGATCTGCCCGACAACAGACGACACTCACTCATAAAAACTGAATCACATTAGAATCAAACAGCATGGTGAAACTCCTCGATCCCTTTGTTTAACTTCAGATGCTGCATATTGTCCTTCCTCTCTGGAGTCACAGCTTGTCACTAATGGAGCACCTTGTTCCATAAACCATGAAGAAGGCCAGCAGGAAGACAAGATGGCCGCTGTAATGATGTAAGCTAGGTAGTGCCTCGTGAAAAGGTCGTCAGACTGATCAGAATGTGATGTGTTTGTGGTCCAGACTATGTGGAGCTCAGGCCTTGTTGTGCAGGTCACTGCTACTGTTGAGACTCTAGTTAGTATGAAAAGTGTCTCTGCTTCAATGGTACAGACTCATGAACTGACCATGGAGACCTCAGTGGTTTCTCTGGAATCCACCGTCTTCAGTCATTCATACGCCGTCCTTGAGTTTGTTTAACATATGCATTTCAAATATATTATGATTGTTGTAACACTCAAGGTACTATGAATAGTTACCTCATCATCTTTTTACATTTTTGATCTTATAGCTACATCAGATCAGATCAGATCAGAATCAGAATCAGATCATGTAACTAATAACACTAATAATACAAGTGAATGATGAACAGATATCATATGTTCTATGTTGTCAATTACACTGAACATGTACACTGCTGCCATGATACATCATATCTGTTTTTAACATCGGTCACTGTCAATATAAATCCTACAAACACAAAAATACAGTCAATAACCATCTTTGCATGAACAAACGATTGATAATCATCGATTCCATGTCTATCCATTCACTATTCATTTCACTTTTATTTAAATTTAATATTTATGTATATATACACTCACCGCCAACTTTATTAGGTACATCTTGCTAGTACCGGGTTGGACCCTCTTTTGCCTTCAGAACTGCCTTAATTCTTCGTAGCAGAGATTCAACAAGGTGTTGGAAACATTCCTCACACACGTTGCTCCATATTGACATGATGGCATCACATCCATGAAGCAAATCTCCCATTCCACCACATCCCGAAGCTGCTCTGTTGGAGTGGTTCTCAACCTTTTTTCAGTGATGTTCCCCCTGTGAAATATTCTTTCAGCCAAGTACCCCGTAACCAGCGTAAAGCATTTTTGGTTGAAAAAAACATCATCAGTGTCTGATTTATCAAACTGTCAACACTGAAGATTGCTTTGTTTAGGATAATGAAATTGAACAGCCTACTGAATATAAAATTCAGTTTATGAACTTACACTTATATTTTATTGAATATTTATTAAATAACTATTTTTCAAGGATTTTTGAATAGATGCTAATTTTAAATATATATTTTTTAAATCTCACGTACCCCCTGGGGTACATGTACCTCCATTTGAGAACCACTGCTCTGTTGGATTGAGATGTGGTGACTGTGGAGGCCATTGGAGTACAGTGAACTCATCGTCATGTTCAAGAAACACTTTGAGATGATCTGAGCTTTGTGACATGGTGCACTATCCTGCTGGAGGCAGCATCAGAAGATGGTCCACTGTGGTCATAAAGGGATGGACACGGTCAGCAGCAACACTCAGGTAGGCTGTGGCGTTTAAACCATGCTCAGTTGGTACCAAGAGGCCCAAAGTGTGCCAAGAAAATATCCCCCCCACTGTCACACCAGCAGCCTGAACCGTTGGTACAAGGCAGGATTGATCCATGCTTTCATGTTGTTTATGACTCATTCTGACCCCACATCTGAACGTCGCAGCTGAAATGGAGACTCATCAGACCAGCAACGTTTTTTCAATCTTCTGTTGTCACGTGTTGGTGAGCCTGTAGCCTCAGCTTCCTGTTAGCTGAGCAGTGGCCCCCGGTGGGGTCTCTGCTGCTGTAGGCCGGCTGCTTCAAGGTTCCACGTGTTGTGTGTTCAGAGATGTGTTCTGCAGACCTCGGTAGTAACGAGTGGTTATTTGAGTTACTGTTGCCTTTCTATCATCTCCAACCACTCTGCCCATTCTCCTCGGACCTCTGACATCAACGAGGCGTCTTCGTCCACTCACCTGCTGCTCACTGGATATCTTCTCTTTATGGACCGTTCTCTGTAAACCCCAGAGATGGTTGTGGGTGAACATCCCAGTAGATCAGCAGTTTGAAATACTCGGACCAGCCCGTCTGGCACCAACAACCATGCCACGTTCAAAGTCTCTTAAATCCTCTTTCTTCCCCATCCTGATGCTCGCTTTGAACTTCAGCAAGTCCTCTTCACCACATCTAGAGGCCTAAAAGCATTGAGCTGCTGCCAAGTGATTGGCTGATTAGCTATTTGTGTTAACAAGCAATTGAACAGGTGTGCCTAATGTGTGGCCGGTGAGTGGACACTCCCTTTTGGGCGTTTTCTTGTTGTTGCCTCTCCTGTCCACCTGTTGTCACCTTCATTTGCACTAAAAGCAGATGAAGTTGATTCACATTTGGTGCTCTAGTGAGTATTTGTAAGTGTGATTGAGTCAGAATAAACTGTGACGATGGTGATGAAGGTGATGAAGGGTCATGAGGCTCGTGTTCACCTCCTCTGGTGGTCAGTCGATTGTATCATCAGCACTAAGGAGTCTGTGTTTTCATCACATGTTGACAGCTGAATCCATGCAGAGCTTCTTCATTTTCTCTGTGTTCTGAATCTTTCATCAACTCGGCGCCTACAAACAACATGAAGATGGTGAAAGCTGAGCGTTGGACCGGAGCGCTGGATGCAGTTTGTTTTGAAGTGCTGAACCGTCGCCGACGGCACGAGTGCTGAAATGTTTCGCTTCCATTTTAATGATGCTTAAGTAAAGTCTTCCACAGTGGGCGCTGCAGCCAGAGAGGGTTTTACATCTCCTTTGAAATCAGATGCAAGTATATATTTAATTTTGCTGCTGGATGGCTGCAGGCACACGCAGACACAGAGATTAATTGGCACAGCTTTATGTGCCCTTATAATGTTGCTGCACCTTCGTTTTCTGCAGAGTGAAAGATTTGACTGAGAGGAAACTTTGTTGAAAAGACGGAGCTCCTCTTCCCTGGAAGTTCCTCCTCTTCGTCCCGGTGTGTCAGTAGATTCTCTCGGTAAACTTCCATCTCGAATGTAAATAAGTTGGTGTGAAATAAATAATGTGTATGTCTCATGAATGCACTCCGGCTCTTCCCCTCGTAATCAAACTCTGCTTTCTTTGCTTCCAAATATGTTCAATAAAAGAGCACAAAGGGAACATATGTTTGGCTGCTTGCCTCTCTGGCTTCGTCTTTGTATGTTAATGGAGAGAAAAGCACACGTTACAAAGGTTTCTCGTTTTCCGGCAGCGCTCGGTGACATCAGCCGGATCCTGTTTCAGCAGCAGGGCAGAAAGAGATGAAATATTTATGATCATTGTTGCAAAACTTCCCACAATGGCCCGTGATGAGGAGCTGACAGCAGCGCTGTCGCAACGACGAACCCGAAACCCAAATCAAAGGCTTGTGCACGCAGCGCTCAGAAGCCCCTTTAAAAGTGTTTATAATGAAGAGCTGACATCAGGAGCACGTCGCGGCGCATTAGCACACACGGGCGTCACTCAAGCCTGCAGGCTTCTACCTGACTCCTCAATCTCTCTCAGCGTCTGTCTGCAGCTCAGTCAAGAAGCCGAGGCCCGACATGAAAGCCCGATAAACTTTGCATATTCCCCAAGAACAAGAGCTGAATAAAAGGAAATGACGAGATTAAAGATGTGCAGCTCAGTGGGCGGGCGTGAATGTGGCTTCGTTAGCTTTGAGAGGAGAAAGAAAGACGGTTGAGTCTTTGTCTGGACTCTCGAACAAGGTTTCAGGCTTCATCTGTGTAAGAATGATTCAACAAGCTGCGACTTTTCTGCAGGAAATATTTGTAGTGTTCTCTGCTTGTGTCAGTTTAGACTGTTCTCTTTTGTAACGAGGAGCGTCAATCTGCATTCAGCCAGAGGAGGTGTGCCGATCCTCGGGCGTCGCTTTGATCAGCGGCCCGGTGGAGAAAGTGGCTTCAGGCTGGAGACAGAAAGGCTCTTCATCTCAACGCTTAATTAGTGGGCCGTTTCTTAATTGTTCCTTTTACAGAAGCATGTGGCGGCCTGGTGTGCTCATCGGGATTCATGACTTGAAGCCTTGATTTGAGCTGAAAAGACACTAAATGGTTCATCTGAGAGCCTCATCTGTTGCTCTGCATTATGCATGAATGATTCGTCTTTTCATCTTTCCAATTTAAATAGTGAAATAGTTTCTTCCTGGGAAATAATCGGTGTAAAGAACAAGCTGTGTGTGTTTTCTGATGTTTTTTACGGAACTAAAAGTCCAGCTGCTCGATGGATAAGTGAACCGGCTCTGTGATTGGTGACATCGGGACGAATGAGTCGACAGAAAAGAAGAAGAATGAACCAGCTGCAGGATCGAAGGTGAAATATCTTCTGTCATCAGCAAATATACTCTCCTTCAGGAAATGTTCCAGCAACACTTGAGATGTGAAGGTGGATTAATCCTAAACTGTGATTGTCTCAGATCCGGCTCTCCTGCTTCCACCTTCACAGTCCTCCACATGTTGGTGTTCAGAGGAGGAAGACGGGCGGCGCTGTAATTACCGAGGCAGGAGATGCTGACGTTTGTTCATGTTGGAGTGGCCGTCGTAGTGATTCTGGGAGCCGCCGGGAGGTTCGGGGGGGTGACGGAAAAAGGAAGGCCGGCGATGGGATTATGGAGCATGACGATGAGGATTCGCTCTGCTTTAAACAAATAACACTCGTGCATCAGATCAACGCTGAGAGCTGATTCACTAACACGACTTCTGTCTGTTTGAAAACAGGAACTCACCGTAAATGAACGTGTTTCTGAGTCTTCATCACCTTCATGGCTTCAGCAGTGTTCAGAGGAACAACACGTGTTGATGGCGCTGCAGCATCATGAAGACATCATCAGAGGATTCGAGGCTGCTGAGAGGAAGTTACACCACATTCAGGCTTACTGTGTTCATTTAAAGTCCAGGATCCAACAGTTTGAACACCATTATACTTCTCATCATAGCAGCAGGAAGGACAAGCTAGCTACTGAGCTAACTAGCTACTGAGCTACATTGCTAACTAGCGGCAACAGCTGTGCTAGCACTAGCTCACAAAAACAAAGTCATAACCTAATTTGCATATTGGTGACATCAGCATCATTAGCATGAAGACGAGTGGTTGTGAATGCTCTGGAAATGAATTATAGTCAAACGTGTTTCAAAAATAATAATAATGATAAGAATAAACTCCTGACTTCCTCCCTGATGGTCTGAATGTAGAAACGTCGTCTTTATTCATATCTAGTCGGTCGGACCGCCTTCCTCTCTTTCAGTATAAACAGCAATATCTTTTTTCTGCAGCAGAAATGCTAATTAGCGACTGTAGCTGGAGGTCAAATTAGCATCTTTAATTAAAAAATTAGCAGCAAACAAACAAAAGAAAAGATACGAACGATTAAAGGAAAAACAACCTGGAGGATCTCTTTATCTGACTTCATTAGTGTGAGATTACACAAACACACATCACCAATATGTGTGTTTGTGGCTCTACGGACCAATTCAGAACCAATATTTTCAGATCAAATGCTGACTTTGATCCAACAAAACCTTTTTAATTGAACAGAACTGAGGAAGACCTTCATGAATGTATAGAGCAACTCCTCCTGACGAAGAACACGTTTACTTCTCCTCTTCTTCCTCAAGGCACAGCTGACCGTTATTACCACAGACTGTGTATAACAAGGTTATTACACATTCATTCACAGACTGGATATCAGAAGAGGACGTCGTCGTGGTGACGTCTCTCGTTGGTTTGTGGACGTTTTAAAGCCTCGGGTTCGGCGTTTCGCCATCGCCATCTTGGATTTTTTGCAACCAATAAACAGGAAGTGCCGTATACGTCTCTGGTAGAGACCTGTCAATCACTGTGTAGCCCCGCCCTAAAGCATCCCCTGCTTTATGGTCTGTGTGACTCTAAATGGACCATAATGTACTAAATGAACATCATGCTGTATTGAAGAAGACTTGAAACTAGAAATTGAGACCATAAACTTATGTTTACAATGTTTACTGAGGTAATAAATCAAGAGAGAAGTAGAGTAATTTTCTATAGACTTCTATACAACCAGAGGAGTCGCCCCCTGGTGGACACTAGAGAGAATGCAGCTCTAACATATGAAGCTTTGACTTCTCTTTAAAGAACAGGAAGTTACCTCCTGGGCTGAATACAGTCGGGATGAGGAAGTGAGTAAAATAAAGTGATGTACAAACAGGAAGAGGGTCAACGACATTTAAAGAAGAAGAGGGGATGATGTTATTGTTTTCACTGTCAACACTCGTGTTTTCTATTTCATTGTAGTTGTATTCAAACAACATTGTTCACGTTATATTTGAAGTGTTTCACAAATACAAATTGTTTCCTGGGTCACATGGTCTTCTTTGTCCTGTGTGGAGGCTGTTAATGTGTTACTATGACTACAGTACTACATACTGTGACTGTGAGCACTTTTAGGTCTAAACAGGCCTTTAAAATACGGTGATGGTTAAAAGACGTTTAAAAGTGAAACTCTTTTCAGCGACTATTTCAAGACGTTGATTAAACGTTTAGACCAGATTTACCAGATTTGTAATATTGGTCTCTGAAATGATGACATACTATTATTATCACAATGTAGAGGATGAAAATATTCACTCGTGCAAATCCGGGTGAAATATATTCTAAATGTAAACGTTTAATCAACGTCTTCAAACTGTCGGAAAAACTCTCACTTTTGAGTCTTTTCTCCGGTAGCCAGTCATTATTTAATGAGTTTGTTCAGTTCATGAGTAGAAGAAGAGAATGGCATGAACAGAAATAACACACTTTGGTGTTTTCGAATAGTGTGTGTACAAATACTCCTCCAGTGACCTGGTGAGTCCAGTACTTATACACTGCAGAGACCAGTCTTTATTTCTCAGTGAGCCTCTGCTGCCCTCTGCTGGTGACTTCATCAAACAGCAAGCAAACACACAAACAAGTGGAACGTTTTTATTTCACAGACTGATCTATTTAATTTAGAGGAAAACACCAGAAGCCTCTAATACTGCGGTCATCTGATTATAAACCCAGCGGCCTTCTGGGAAACTGAGTCCACACAGAGTTGAGGTCTCAGTCGTCTCCTCCACACAGACTGAGCAGAGCCTTCTGGTAGTCTCCTTTAGTGTGCTCCTGAACCACAAAGATGTGATGATAAGGATTATAATAACATTACCAAATATGTATTTTATTATGATTATTATTATTAACAATCATAGCCAAAATAGTAATAATACTGATAAAGATAATAGCAATAATAGTAATAATAATATTAATAACAATAGTATTAATATTAGTATTAATAATAATGATAATGACTATACTATTATTCATAACAATAGTAATAGTAATAATAATATTAATAACAATAGTATCAATAATAATGATAATGACTATACTATTATTCATAACAATAGTAATAGTAATAATGCTAATGCCTCATGGTGTAGTACTGATGTAAATATGAAATCACACACTGGCTGATACTCACAGCAATGGTCTGGTACAGAGTTCTCTTGTGCTGCTTCCTGAACTCTGTTCTGATCTTCATCAGGTCGACTTCACAGCGAGACACCATGATCCTGGTCACCACCTTCTCCTTTGCTCCTTTACTCTGCAGACAGACAGAAGAAACAACGTTGTATTTATTGTTAATATTACTGACAGACGTTTTCAGTAGAATTGCACTTAAAAACTTACCAACTCAATTCAACCTTTTGTATTCATAAATATAAATACAGTGCAATGAAGAGATGAAGTGCAGTAGAAATATTAAGTAGCATAAAATGGAAATACTCACGTAAAATACAAGTACATCAGAATTGTTCATCAGTCTAAAACTTAAGAAAAATTATGAAACTGTACCTTCATGGCTTCACTGAGTCTGTTGGCGAAGTACAGCTGCCTGTTTTCAAAGCACTCCACTGTGAAGAGAAGACAAATGGACATTAAATGGACCTGTTTCATCACCATCATCCTCTTCAAAGGACTTTACTTTTTGTCATGGTCTCATGTATTAGTCTTTCAGTATTTTCTGTCTGTGTTTTGACAGTTTTATGACAACAGTGGATAAGTCCTGGTCCTATAGTAGTGTTTGTTACCCAGAGTGAGGAAGGACTTCTCCAGATCTCCCTTCACCTCCTTCCTGATGCTCTCCTTCATGTCGTACGGACTGTAGCTCTTATACCTCTCAAACACTGTCAAGAGAAAAAGCACATCAAAAGGGACAGCATGAAAAACTTAAAACACACACAGTGTTATGAATATTCATTCATTTTAACCATTTCCACAATCATTCTCTAACTTTATCAATTAACATATGCACATAAAAATAGAAACATGTTGGAATTACATAAAGAACGTTTGTGTTAAACATGAAGAACGTTGGTGTTAAACATGAAGAACGTTGGTATTAAACATAAAGAACGTTTGTGTTAAACATAAAGAACGTTGGTGTTAAACATAAAGAACATTGGTGTTAAACATGAAGAACGTTAGTATTAAACATAAAGAACGTTTGTGTTAAACATAAAGAACGTTGGTGTTAAACATAAAGAACATTGGTGTTAAACATGAAGAACGTTGGTGTTAAACATAAAGAACGTTGGTGTTAAACATGAAGAACGTTGGTATTAAACATAAAGAACGTTGGTGTTAAACATGAACGTTGGTATTAAACATAAAGAACGTTGGTGTTATACATAAAGAACGTTGGTGTTCAACATAAAGAACATTGGTGTTAAACATAAAGAACATTGGTGTTAAACATGAAGAACGTTGGTGTTAAACATAAAGAACGTTGGTGTTAAACATGAAGAACGTTGGTATTAAACATAAAGAACGTTGGTGTTAAACATGAACGTTGGTATTAAACATAAAGAACGTTGGTGTTATACATAAAGAACGTTGGTGTTCAACATAAAGAACGTTGGTGTTAAACATGAAGAACGTTGGTGTTCAACATAAAGAACGTTGGTATTAAACATGAAGAACGTTGGTATTAAACATAAAGAACGTTGGTGAACGTTGGTATTAAACATAAAGAACGTTGGTGTTATACATAAAGAACGTTGGTGTTCAACATAAAGAACGTTGGTGTTATACATAAAGAACGTTGGTGTTCAACATAAAGAACGTTGGTGTTAAACATGAAGAACGTTGGTGTTCAACATAAAGAATGTTGGTATTAAACATGAAGAACGTTGGTATTACACATAATTAAACATAAAGAACGTTGGTGTTAAACATAAAGAACGTTGGTGTTAAACATAAAGAACGTTGGTATTAAACATAAAGTACGTTGGTATTAAACATAAAGAACGTTGGTGTTAAACATAAAGAACGTTGGTATTAAACATAAAGAACGTTGGTGTTAAACATAAAGAACGTTGGTATTAAACATAAAGAACGTTGGTGAACGTTGGTATTAAACATAAAGAACGTTGGTGTTATACATAAAGAACGTTGGTGTTCAACATAAAGAATGTTGGTATTAAACATGAAGAACGTTGGTATTACACATAATTAAACATAAAGAACGTTGGTGTTAAACATAAAGAACATTGGTGTTAAACATGAAGAACGTTGGTGTTAAACATAAAGAACGTTGGTGTTAAACATGAAGAACGTTGGTATTAAACATAAAGAACGTTGGTGTTAAACATGAACGTTGGTATTAAACATAAAGAACGTTGGTGTTATACATAAAGAACGTTGGTGTTCAACATAAAGAACGTTGGTGTTAAACATGAAGAACGTTGGTGTTCAACATAAAGAACGTTGGTATTAAACATGAAGAACGTTGGTATTAAACATAAAGAACGTTGGTGAACGTTGGTATTAAACATAAAGAACGTTGGTGTTATACATAAAGAACGTTGGTGTTCAACATAAAGAACGTTGGTGTTATACATAAAGAACGTTGGTGTTCAACATAAAGAACGTTGGTGTTAAACATGAAGAACGTTGGTGTTCAACATAAAGAATGTTGGTATTAAACATGAAGAACGTTGGTATTACACATAATTAAACATAAAGAACGTTGGTGTTAAACATAAAGAACGTTGGTGTTAAACATAAAGAACGTTGGTATTAAACATAAAGTACGTTGGTATTAAACATAAAGAACGTTGGTGTTAAACATAAAGAACGTTGGTATTAAACATAAAGAACGTTGGTGTTAAACATAAAGAACGTTGGTATTAAACATAAAGAACGTTGGTGTTAAACATAAACATAAAAACGTTGATATTACACATGAAATAAAGATGGAACATGGTGGTGGTAGAAGGCGGTGAATCCGTGTCTGAATGTGCTGTGGTGCTGTAGGTGTAGTTCACCTTTCTGCAGGTGAGGGATGCTCCTCTGAGCCATGATGGAGATCCAGGTGTTCACGTCGGTTCCCTTCCTGTTCACCCCGGCTTCATACAGAGACTGAGAGGTTCACACATAACACAAAGATCACGGTCAACACTCCACGGTGCTGAGGTTCAAAGGAAGAGTGAAGCCTTTCCGATGGCATGTTCTTTATTGATTGATGGATTGTGCTTTATTGATTGATGGATTGTGCTTTATTGATTGATGGATCGCTCATTTAGTATAATTGATTGATTACTGAGTGTTTACATGAGAAAAGCTTCACAGCATTGTGGCATTTGGGGCTTTTTATAAAGTCTCTTCTTCTATCTTTTGGGAGTTATATCCAGGTCGACTCACTCTGGCGTCCTCGTCAATCTTCTCATAGTCCACCACATTAGAGGGTTCATCTCTCTTTGTCTGTAAATCAAGAAAACATCATGTCACTGTTGAAAATGTTGAAACTTCAGTAGAACTGTTTGTTAGAGCTGCAGTTGTTATTGTTCTCAGAGACAAATAAAATACATTTAAAATGGTTCAGAACGATGAAATCAAGTTATTATAATACCATACAAATACATGCTAATACCACACTTTAAAAACACTATTACAGTAAAAGTACTAATACCACGTATCCAATCAAATGAGCCGTAAACACAGATAATGGAAGACGAGTGACCGGCAGCATCTGAGCTACCTGAACCAGCGCCAGCAGCAGTTTAGAGAAGTCTCCCGATGTGTCTCCTGCTACGTCTTTGTCCACCTCCTTCTTAAACACTGCAGAGACAAATAAAGAGATATGACCATTAGCTAATGTTGGCCTGAGACCAACGAGCTTTGTATGTAGCTGATGATACAACTTAGCTAAAAAACACAGTTTTGCTGATGTTTTGTCATTTTCTAGCGGCTGCTAAGTAACCACTTTAATTCTTAACTTCGTCATTTCAGATGTACTGGTTCTGTCCAAACGTACTCTCTTTGTAAACCTTCTTGATCTCCTCCAGTTCTTTGTTGTTTCTGGAGCAGACGATCTCGATCAGGGTTTCCTCGTCCGTCCCCAGTCCCTGAAACCACAACCAGCAGCTCAGATGAAAGCTCTTTTAGAGACATCTGATTGGTCAAAGAATCTGATTGATACATCAGTATTTAATAAAGTAGATTAGCATCTGTAGGATTCTACTGTTAGCTACCTTCAAATGCTTTCAAACGTTCTAGACAGCTAACTCATTCAGTGCATCATGTTTGACTTTTAATGTAATATTTGGATGATAGAAATGAAACCATGTGTGAGTTTTACTGTGGTAAAGTACTGAGTACCGTCCTCCTTGTGTACTCTTGTACTCGTATACTGAGTTCTGCTGACTCTGACCTTGATGGAGGCTTTGAGCTCAGAGGCGTCGTACTGAGCGGTGGTCTTCATCAGACCCAACATTAGAGCCTCTAGAGGACCGGACAGCGCCCCCTTCAGGGCCGTCATCAGATCCTGAAACGGGAACACACGAACGTCTTTGTAACCAGGAAGTGACACTAAAGCAGAAAGCAGCAGCAGGCGTGTCTTCATGGTCTGACTCGGGCAGAACGGTTCGAACCTTCTTGGCGATGCGTTCGTACTCAAAGGCGATCTCGCTCCGCTGCTCTCCGCTGCGTCGGGTCAGGATGTCGATGACGGTCTGTTCGTCTACTCCTGCACAACCAGGATTCATGCTTTTAGGTTTAACTTCAAAAGAGGACAGTTTAATACATTTCATCATTGGTCCAACTGATTCAAGCTAATAATGGAAACTATTAATATCCATCATGTGTATGTTGACTGACTGAATGTACATGCTGCTGCTCATATTTGACTTGCTGCTACTTCACTGGAGTAAAGCATCTGAATCCTTCAAGAAGATCACCGCTTTATGAGAATCACCTGACTTCCAGATTTATGAGATCTTTGTTCATTGATCTCAGATAAACAATATTAATATAAATATGAATATAGAATATGAATGAAACATGCATTAAAGCCAAAAGGGGCCATTTGACCAAGGAACCAGTTCAACCCTTAACAGAAGGACCTTTATTATCACTAGTCCACTGTGATAATATAGTTGCTATAGCAGATAAAGAAAGAATGGTAAATAACCTTTTGATGGCATATATATATATATATATATATATTTATATATATATATATATATATATATATATATATATATATGCACATATGAACACAGAGAGGAGAAGCTTTGACCTCAGCACACAGAAGGAGACGTCATTCCTCTCGATCTTTACAGATGATGATGTTAATGATCTGAACCTTTAAGTAGTGTCTGCTTGACAGGAAGTAACTGTGTATTCTGAACTGGACCCACAGCTCTGTTGGATGATTGTCTCTGAAGACCAGTGATCCAGACTCTGGTCTGATGTAAACCTTTGTTTGTGGCTGACGTCCACTGAAGGATTTGTGATGGAACAGGTGGATGAATGTGAGATGTGCAAAGACTCTCTCACCTTTAGTCTTGACGGCCGTCTCGATCCTGGCGGCGTCTTTGGCTGGGTCGAAGTCTCGTACCGGCACCACGGTGGGGAATTTAGGCTCCACTTCCTACGGAGGACAGAGACATGACCTTACAGTCTGCTGCTGTGACATCATCTAAACTTCCTTTAAATAGCAGATAACAAAGAGACTCTGATCCAATCACAGGGGGACAGTACAGGTGTGAGGTCCGATCGCTGGGCCGCAAATATCATTATTCTTTGAGCAGCGTGTCCATGATTGTGTCTTTGGCCACATTGAAGGGACGCCGACTCAGCGGACTTCCTCTGCATGATATAACAGACGTGGACCTGTACACCGGGATCAGGTCTGAACAGACGTGGACCTGTACACGTCTGTATATATACAGTATATGGGCCATTCTACCGAATTCGTTCAACGCCCCCCAACAAGAAAAACTATTGAACAAAACAATTAAGTATTCCGACAAAGATATTTACTAAGAATGTGTTATGGTCTATTTAAACCCAAGGCATTCAATTAGATAGTGATAAGCTAAATATATACAAAATCATCATTTATAGGGTACTTTCTATTGGGAAGTAGCTGTCCCCAACCCTGACATCTAAATTTCAATTTCTGTAAATAACACTTAAAACTATTTTTAGATTCTGTTCAATGGTGTAATTTCAAAGATCTTTATGATTAAGTTTAAACAGAAGTTTGAAAACAATATACCCAAAAAATCAGGTCCCCAGTTTTCATGTCACTACCGAAACACAAGAGTTTTAGTCCATTGGCTGAGCCTGGTTTTTAGCCACACCCCTGTATTTGTGACCAGGCAGTGACACTGCATCCCTGTCCCTCATGGCTGAATGGTTGGTAGCTAAATCCCATACTTTTGATATAAATGTGTTCCAAAGTCTGAAAATCGGCATGTAACCTTAAGAGTTGTCACTACCGAACACATGTTCTCTTCAATTAAGTAAACTTTTTGGGGTTTAATGCAAAGTATTCTGTTTTTATGTGAGTACACCTCTTCAAATATGTGTATGCTAGCCATCCACTTGCTAGCATTCTTTAGTTATGCTCAAAGTTAGCTAGAATTGTCACTACCGAAACAGTCACTACCGAAACATATGGTAACGTTTCTCTTTCCATTCATTCTCACTTGGCCATCTTCCGTTCTCATATTCCCGTTCCCTTTGAATCAATCTTCATTTCATAGTCTTATAAGATTCCAATACAAGCAATACTTATCATATCTCACCCAATGTCCTTGTATTTTACCCGTTATCTGTCTGCAGGTGCCCTTGAGGTCAAAGTCATGCACAACATTGGGCGGAACCGCTTTTATTGACGCGACTAGAGGACGAGATCTGGTACACAGTGGACAAGGTCCTCACCTTAATCCCTCCACCAGAAAACCTCACACAGAGGCATGTCCAGATAAACCCCACGTCACACCACGTTGGGCTGATCTGGATCAGCCCAAGAGTGTCCAGATCAGCCCAAGAGTGTCCAGATCAGACCAACGTCACACCACGTTGGGCTGATCTGGACACTCTCAGGCCGTCCAGATCAGCCCAAGAGTGTTCACCGCCGTATGTGGAAAACTCGATTTGTGATGGTGTCTGACACTGAACCCCCTTAAACATACAGTACAACATAATATCAGTTATTTGTTTTCTTGTTCTCTTTTACTGAACCCACGTGGGTCATTTTCCATTGATAAGTAATGTTTGTACTTTAAATGGTTCTGGATGAACAATTGTTATGTCTTCAAAAATAAAAGTATTCTATTGACCACAAAACATTTGTTTGAAATATTCCCAACCTCAGGCATGTTATGAGTTAAGATTAAGCAATAAGGTCGAGGAAATATGATACAAGCTTGCAAACAACATACTGTGGTCACAACCGAAACAGTGCAGTCATTGCCGCAACACTGGATGTTTTCTAAAAAATTCTAAGGAAGTATTTTGAGTTATCAATTAAAATGTTATGATACTGATTGGTTTAATGTATGTTCAATTGTATCAATCATCAACTCTGGAATCAATATGATCAGTATTATGCATTTTACAAAGAAATATTGCATTTAGATTTTAATGAATTGTATAAATTGAACTTAGAAATTTGGTACAAATCTCATTTTTATTGATTTAATTGTGAAAACCTTCAAGAAATATTTGTAAAAATACTCTTCAGAGAAGGGAAGGAAACACAATGTTAACAGGTCAATAATAAAACCTTTTTACTGTATTTATATGTTTCGGTAGTGACAATTTCCGGGAGAGGAAAAACATTCCAACACTGTCTGAAAATACAATATAAAAATTGACGGTTATTTTACTAGATATGTCTACTTCAGATATGGTACAATATATATACGGACAAAGTTTTGGGAATAAAACATACAAAATTTAAAAATATTTCCAATCTGACTTTGAACCAATTCGGTAGAATGGCCCATATATAAATATATAAATATATAAATATATAAATATATAAATATATAAATATATAAAAATATATAAATATGAATATGTTTCCTGTGTGACTCACCGCTCCATACGACAGCGTCAGCTGACCCAGAAACTCAGACACCATCGCCATGTTGACTCGACCTGCAGGGAGGAAACACAGACAACTTCTGTTCCATCATCATCATCATCATCATCATTACTTCTCTTCCACTTCAGCAGAATGTGGAGCTTTCTCAGAATTCACTGAAAAACTCAGGTGGATGAAAACGATTCTTTTCTCGGTCAATCAATGAATCGTTTGCTCTGAGAAACACCAGAGAAAAGGTGTTCAAATATTTTTAATTATCGTTTTATAGAAACACCAGGAAACACTTTTGAGAAGCTGCAACCAGCAGATGTTTCAGTTTGAAAAGTGACTCAAAAGATGAACTGGTTATCAAAAGAGTTGATCAACGATCAATGTTCTGCCAGTAGACTCATTTATAAATTAAAAGGACCACCAGAGGTCCATGGAGACGGGAGAACCAAAAACCAGCAAACACAAGTCTGGGAACACTGAGAGCTTCGGAATCCAGCAGCCTGTAAACGCTGCAGAGAGGTGTGTTTGATTTATGGACCAGGACGTGCTGAGGGAGGGGCAGCAGATAAGAGATCACAAAGCACACGTCTGAAGAAGTATGGAGGCTGCTATGTAACACACACACACACACACTCACACACACACACACACTCACACACACTCACACACACACACACACACACACACACACTCACACAAGAGAACTGCAACGCTCTCCTGACCTTTGACACTTTACGAGACTTGAACAGGAAGGTTGTGACAGCGTTACCTAGCAACAGCTGAGACAAACAGTCCAACAGGCAGAACTACTTGTTGGAGTTTAAAGGAGCTCATCTCAGATATTCATGTACTCAAAGCAGAAAATTGTAAATTGATGCAATATTTATCAACTGGTAACAATTTAGATGAAACCAGAAACAAATGGATCCAAGTCGAGTTTTATTGAAACAATATTACCAAGAGCATCAACTGTGTGTTTCTTATCATGCATGCTCTCATAAATGGCAGAGTGAGTGTTGCATTCTGGGTTCAAGGATGTTAGCTGTGTCACTAGTGAGTCACATGCTGGTCCTGGTCCTGGTCCTGGTCCTGGTCATGAACCCATAATTCTTTCTGTTTGTTTTCAACCACTGAAAGTAAAAGAAACTCAAATTCTTCACTGCACAACTGAACATTTTGTTCCCCAATAATGTGATTCTTCTTCTGACTCGTCATTGCAGAGACGTGAGTTCTCCAGACTAGACTACTGTGGTTCCTCATTAGGCTCTGATACGTCTCCTGACTCTCTCCAGTAGACTCAGAATGCTGCAGCTCGTGTACGAACAAAGACTAAGAAAGAGATCCTCTGGTGACTCAAGTCTTCTTTCTGATTCCTGAATGTTTATGAATGCATTCATTTTGTTGTTAATGTCTTTTTTAAGGACCTCCAGGACCAGGAGCAGGACCAGGACCAGGACCAGGAGCAGCCGGTCCACATGAAGAGAAGGAGAAAATAAACTGTGGACTGCTGCTGTTTCTGTTCAGTCTCTGTTCTGCTTCCAGAGAAGTCGTCTCTGATCGTCCCGCTGAACATGACATGCAGATGAGAGTCTGGTGATGACAGGAGGCACCGACGGTCTGAGCCTCGTGCAGCTCGTATCACAGGAGGGAGATCTGAGCTCTGCATAGATTCTCCACGGACTCACTGACACTCAATGACTTGTTGCAGTTCTTGCAGTTTAAAATACCAAAAACACCTAAATGCTGTGTGTAGTGTGTGTAGTGTGTAGTGTTCTCTGAGTGAAGCTGTAAGTGTGTTTTCTGTTTCCTTACCTTTAATAGAAGCAGCAGCAGTGAGGCAGCGAGCAGCAGCAGCAGCTCCGTTATGATCCAGGACAGGACAGGGTGTGGTGTTTAAATAGCAGCTCACACACACACACACACACACTCACACACACACACTCACACACACTCACACACTCACACACACACTCACACTCACACACACGTCTGAGTGGATGACTCAGTGGACAACACGTTTACACACCAGACTGAACAAATGGACATGAATTCCTGAGTGAGGTTGAGATCACCTCGCCTGCTTCCTGCCTCCACTACAATGCTGCTTCCTGATTAAAGTATACAAGGAGTTCTGAAACACTTTCATCTTTGTTTCTAAACCAGAGCTGATCGTTAATGAGCAGCGGAGCTGATCGTTGTCTCTCTGTGGACAGTCCACCTATCAGTCCACCCATCAGTTCCCCCATCAGTTCCCCCATCAGTCCACTCATCAGTCCACCCATCAGTCCACCCATCAGTTCCCCCATCAGTTCCCCCATCAGTTCCCCCATCAGTCCACTCATCAGTCCACCCATCAGTCCACCCATCAGTCCACTCATCAGTCCCCCCATCAGTCCACCCATCAGTCCACCCATCAGTCCACCCATCAGTTCCCCCATCAGTTCCCCCATCAGTTCCCCCATCAGTCCACTCATCAGTCCACCCATCAGTCCACCCATCAGTCCACTCATCAGTCCCCCCATCAGTCCACCCATCAGTCCACCCATCAGTCCACCCATCAGTTCCCCCATCAGTTCCCCCATCAGTTCCCCCATCAGTCCACTCATCAGTCCCCCCATCAGTCCACCCATCAGTCCACCCATCAGTTCCCCCATCAGTCCACCCATCAGTCCACCCATCAGTTCCCCCATCAGTTCCCCCATCAGTCCACTCATCAGTCCCCCCATCAGTCCACCCATCAGTCCACCCATCAGTCCACCCATCAGTTCCCCCATCAGTCCACCCATCAGTCCACCCATCAGTTCCCCCATCAGTTCCCCCATCAGTCCACCCATCAGTTCCCCCATCAGTCCACCCATCAGTTCCCCCATCAGTTCCCCCATCAGTTCCCCCATCAGTCCACCCATCAGTCCACTCATCAGTCCACCCATCAGTCCACTCATCAGTCCACCCATCAGTTCCACCATCAGTCCACCCATCAGTCCACCCATCAGTCCACTCATCAGTCCACCCATCAGTCCACCCATCAGTCCACCCATCAGTCCACCCATCAGTGCACTCATCAGTTCCCCCATCAGTTCCCCCATCAGTTCCCCCATCAGTCCACTCATCAGTCCCCCCCATCAGTCCACCCATCAGTCCACCCATCAGTTCCCCCATCAGTCCACCCATCAGTTCCCCCATCAGTCCACCAATCAGTCCACTCATCAGTCCCCCCATCAGTCCACTCATCAGTCCACCCATCAGTTCCACCATCAGTCCACCCATCAGTCCACCCATCAGTCCACCCATCAGTCCCCCCATCAGTCCACCAATCAGTCCACTCATCAGTCCCCCCATCAGTCCACCCATCAGTCCACCGCAGGACTTCATTCATCCAGACCATTCTGCACCTCTTGGCCTTCAGGAATATACTGTGATGCGTATCACCATTAACTGATTCAGAGTTTCAACATGAAGTCCTGCCTCAGTTCAGTAACTCATCTCAAACCAGTGCTTCACTGAATCAGGTTCCACCATTAAAACAAATGACTCAACTAGTAAAGACTGTAGTTTGTGTGTAAATCTGTTGCTAGGATCCCTCTGTAGTGCTGTCCAATCACAGCGATCCGCTAGCGTAGCTTCCAAACATGGTCTGAGAGGCTGAAAGATAAAGTCTCCGTTTTATTTCTGTGTGCATACAAAGCTGTGTTTGAGATTTAGTTTATTGTGAGAGGAAAATATCTGACTATGCTAAGCTAACTGGCGTTACGTCAGAGTTAGAACTTTGAATAATTTCAGGTTTGTTGATGTATTTTGGTGAAATGTGATTTGAAATCATTATTAAACTTCACTGATCAAGTTTCCGGTCAGATGTGTCTTAATCAATACCACCCCCCTTCACTCTTCAGATATTAGCATGCTAGCGTTAGCTTTGTCAGTTGATTCAGCTTCCTGATTTACGAGCCACTCCCACCTCCTGCAGTGATTCACCTGCAGACTAAGCTGATGCTGTACGAGTGGGTGGGGCTTACTGCGACCTAAAGACTTTGATCAGATCAATAAAACTGCTCCCCACCACACCCTCTCTATCAGTCGCTGTCTACATAGATAAGTAGTTAAATCACCTGCTGCTGGTCTCTTTTACATTCTGTAACTTCACAGTTAAAGCTGGACTCAATCAGACGACAGAAGTTAAACTGTTGATGAACTTCACAACAACAGGAAGTCAGAGACACAACTGACTGCTCAGTGTTAAAGCTGCTGGTGGAGCATTATCCTTACAGAGTTTGTGCATTGGTCCCTCAGGTAACTGACATCAGATCAGTATCAGATCCTCAGCTACACACTGAAACACGTCAGGCTTCTGGATCTCGCTCTACTTCCTGTCTGGACGTCCTCCCCAGGATCAGGGACCCCCATTCGTCCACCTGATGCCTCAGGCTTTCCCATTAGTCACGTGACTCCTACACTCAGTCGCTCTCTTGGTGAACCTCTCGTGAGATGGTCGGGGTCATATGAACTCTGCATTCTTTCCTCAGTTACGTAACGCATAACTCTTGACTTACAGAGGAAACTCAGTGTTGATGGTGAGGGAAGCTCTATTGTTCTCTGTCTCTATTTGTTTTAAAGTGGACTCTCCTCTCAAGACCTGACATGTGATTCTTCATGTTTTTCAGTGCCGTAACTTTTCATTTTATGGGGACCTGAACTGTTTTTCTTCTTCTGCAGAAGAACTCAGTAATTTCTGATAGAAGTTTGGCTTCAGATTTAGGGAGGAACCACTACATTTGAATCACATGCAGAGATAATAAATACCTTTGGTATTTCATACTGTGTGAAACAGACTGTTAGAATATTCACTAGAGGAAGTGTCACAAGTGGTGGTTCTGGTAGTACCTCCTACCTTATAAATAGAGGCCTATGAGGACATCCTCCTCTTTGTCTCCAAACACCTTCACCTGGAATGAGTGCTTGTTGCTGTTTCCATGTGTCTTTTGAATTACTTACTCTATGTAAGTAGCACTTTATTTATATTACTGGGAACATGATGTAGTTCAGATGATTAACGGCTCATCTTTGATCTAATTTGTTTGTTATATTATGATGAATTAAATGTTGAGCTAATAATTATATTGTATAGACCATATTACCTTTAATGGAAGATATTTGGCACGATTTAAAGGCTGACTTTATCATTTGAACAAGAAGTTGAAATCTCTTTCTTTCTTTGTGTAGAACCATAAAAATCAGAAGCAATCACCATCCAATAACTTCCTGGCTAAATAAAGTGATTGTAATCTTGTTTCCTGGTGGTTTGTGGCTCGTTGGAACATCGGTAACAACAAGAATCATCTTTTCTCCAGCACCTCCACAGTTCTTCCTGGTTCATCCTTCATAACACTTTCATGCTGCTCGTTTCCATCCACCTGTTTCATGAGCATTCTCCATTTGCTCATGAAATATTGGAAAATCTGTCAATTTGAAAAAAGAAAGTTAAAATAAGAGTAAAAAGCGTGTCTGAGGTGTAAATAACCAGACTGAGTGAATAAACCATGATGTTCATGAGATGTGTGGAGCGATGAGGAGTCTGTAACCTTCCTCACATGAAAACATTCATACTGGAGCTCTTTTCTTCTTCTGTGGTGCATTAATATATATATAAACTAATATTCATACAACAGCAGTGGACGGAAACAAACATGGTTTACTGTTTCCTGGAAAACTGCTTCAGATTTGCACAAAACTTTGGAAGTAAACATTGATCAATAAGCTGATTGGTTCAAAAAGGTCTGAGGTAAGTGTGAGTACTGTTGGCCCAACCAGAGTTTATTATAACGACTATGTGGAAACACACTTATTATACACTTATTATAGTCTATTATATACTTATTATACACTTATTATAGTCTATTATACACTTATTATACACTTATCACACACTTATTATAGTATACTATACACTTATTATACACTTATTACACACTTATTATAGTTTATTATACACTTATTACACACTTATTATAGTCTATTATATACTTATTATACACTTATTATAGTCTATTATACACTTATTACACACTTATGATAGTCTATTATATACTCATTATACACTTATTATAGTCTATTATACACTTATTATACACTTATTACTCACTTATTATAGTTTATTATACACTTATTATACATTTACTATAGTATATTATACACTTATTATAGTCTATTATACACTTATTATACACTTATCACACACTTATTATAGTCTACTATACACTTATTATACACTTATTACACACTTATTATAGTTTATTATACACTTATTACACACTTATTATAGTCTATTATATACTCATTATACACTTATTATAGTCTATTATACACTTATTATATACTTATTATAGTCTATTATACACTCATTATACACTTATTATAGTCTATTATACACTTATTAAACACTTATTATAGTCTATTATACACTTATTATAGTTTATTATACACTTATTACACTTATTATAGTACATTATACACGTATTACACTTATTATAGTTTATTATACACTTATTACACACTTATTATAGTCTATTATACACTTATTATAGTTTATTATACACTTATTATACACTCTCTAGTTTGTGCTTTATTTCCTCATTTTGAATATTCTTTCTTTCTTTTGTTGTCTCTTTCTCTCTGTTTTTATTCACTTTTTCTTTCTTCTCTAAACTAAAAAAAATCACCTAAACTGGATATATTGAAAGGTTGTTTAGGCCACAACTTCTAACCTTCATTCTCTTGAAAAATACCAAAAGATTGCTTTTTTTTCACCTGGAGGCTGCAGACACACTGTTTGTCCACAGGAGGGCGGTGTGATCCACCTGGACAGAACTACAACCTATCAAACCAAACCAGAGTCAGGCTCCCTATGAAGGAAAAGCAGATTTCAAAGTGCTCTGGAATCCTCGCAGGAAAAAAATACAAGGGGTTTAAATCCCCATTCAAGATTCATATAAAAGTGGAGGAGTGAAGAGGAGGAGGACAGAACGGGTGTGATGAGGAAGAAGAGACAGAAGAAGAAAGGAGGACGTATGAGTAGGTGTTTGTCTGATGAACTTAATCAGCAGAAGTAAAGAACATATTTGGTCTCAGACCCTGTCTGTCCTCAGGTCTGGGATCTGGATCAGGGAGCTCCAATCCTCTGTTTCGCTGACGCTGGACTTAAACTCGTTAGCAGCTTATCCTCCTCAGGGCCACGTTAACAGCATTAACCTGGAGCTGCTGACATAAGCTCCACGAACAAACACAGAGGATCCAGAACCAGGTTCCTTCAAAACCACTGCATAGGTTCAAATGTACAGAAGAGTCAGAAGGAGATCGAACACAGTCTAAAGCTGTGACATCATTTCATCAAAGAGATAGAACTTCATGTCAGAATCAAAATAAGAAATCATTTAAGTGTTCTAAAAAACCAAAGTGGATAAATACAGTGTGAAGTGTTCTAAAAACAACAAAGTGAATAAATACAGTGTGAAGTGTTCTAAAAACAACAATGTGAATAAATTACATTACATTACAGCAGCGGTTCCCAAACTTTTTAGGCCACGCACCCCCCCACACCTTAAAAAATAAAAAGCAACAGAGCCTAAAAATCGGACCAATGAGAGAACAGTTTGCTCGCGCGTGGCGTTTGTTTACAAGATAAAAAACACAAAAACTCTTCCTGCACCGTGCCTTCCAAAAGGTAACAGACGTTCAGCAGACGATTGGCCAGATTAACCACATCTGTAGACTCGTCTACTTGCAGAGAGTGAAACTCTTCTTCACACGACCGACTAATGTAGCAGGATGTCTTCTGTATGTCTTCAGGATGTATTCTGGATGTCTTCAGGATGTATTCTGTGACCAGATATGAAGCCCGCAATGCATGTTTTGTAGACCCAACACATGAATGAGACTGCATTTGTTTTGGGCTGTTTTGTAACTCCTCCGATTTCGATATAAAGAATGTAAGGGGCTTTCGACTTGCACTGGCTGCTTGGTGTTCAGGTGACGATCGACGTAAATAAGAGGCTTCAGACAGCTGTTAGCCAGAACCTCACTGCACCGACTGTCTCCTAAAAATGACGTTCCCCCAAAACTAAAATGCATTCTCAATTACGTTTGACTAAAAACGTATTTTCTCCCTGCAGCAGCTGATAATTCGCTCTTTGTTGCTCATCTCCAGCGTGACACTGTTCATGAAACGCTGTGTGTTTGTTCTGGAAGCATGCAGTAAACCAGCATCGTTGGCAGTGAAAGCAAATCAAGACGTCCACGCAGAGTTAAACTCTCTATTTTCCTCCGTGACTTTTCTTTATTTGGATTTGTCCATTGACAGTTTACAGAGGGCGGGTCTGAAAATCATGATCAGCCACCTGTAAGGAAAAGGCTTGACGGAGATAGAGGATTTAACTGCCTGTGGGAATAATTAACATATAATATTATGTTCATTCTTGCTTATAAATTATATTCTCTCTGAACACGTTTCTCTTTTTGGAGAGAGTCATGTGAGATAACGTCTTCGATAAGCGCAATTTCCCTGCTCTTCTTTCTATTTCCCCGTCTCAGCCTCGTGTGTCACGGTGTGTAAACATCGCTCGAGTCGGGAAACTTGTCAGAATACTCATGTTTGATTGGCTGAGCTGCATCACGTGATGTGATTTGCAACGCATTAGTCGGTGTGTTTCCTGCACCGCCGAACAAGTGCCGTAACGGCTGAATAAGAGGCGCCGGTTAAAGTTTGAACTCGTTGCCCAATATTTATAATTCCGAATTATCTATCGGTTTTTAGTTCCTGGGTCCGGATCACCAGTTGGGGACCTCAGGGAGCCGCAACAGAGAGGCTAAAGAGCCGCATGCGGCTCGCGAGGCGCAGGTTGCCGACCCCTGTGCTAAGTGGAAGGCTCAGGGTAGGCCTTCTTGAAGAGGTGAGTTTTCAGCCTGAAAAGATGGGTTCAGGGAATATTTATTGAAATCTTAAGGCCTTTTATGACTTCATTGCGCCATTGCACTTTCCGGATCAATTTTTAATGGGTTCCCTGCGGCCGATCGACCCGGTCGCTGCTGTTTCCTGTCCTGACCCCTCAGTGGTGGAATGAACTCCCCACTGACCTCAGGACAGCAGAGTCACTGCCCATCTTTCATCAGGCTGAAGACTCACCTCTTCAAGAAGCACTACCCTGAGCCTTCCACTTAGCACTTACTTAGCATCTATTGTATTTATACTCGCTTATTGCACTTATTGTATTCGTATGAGTTTGTTACATTTATTGTATTTGTTTGTTTCTGTACTTCTGCTCTGGTTTATGCTCTTAGATGCTCTTGTAAAGGAGATGCACTTATGACTTCTGGTGACTAGTAGTTCTCTTGAATACCGATGTTGAACACACTTATTGTAAGTCGCTTTGCATAAAAGCGTCTGCTAAATGACTGTAATGTAATGTAATGGAACATCATTTTGAGTCTTGATCATGAAACAAGTCGCTGAGAACTTATTTTATTGTAGAGACAATGACACATGTAGAGCGACCTGCTGGCTGAACGGTAAACGTTCAACTCCAGTGATCCAGCAGTCTCAATGTGTGTCCAGCTGTGTCTCCAGGTGTGTCCATGTGTCGAAGTATGTCTCCAGATGCCTCCAGCATGTGTTGAGGTGTATCTCCAGATGTCTCCAGCTGTGTCCAGCTGTGTCTTAAAGTATTTCCAGGTGTCTCTAGATGTCTCCAGCTGTGTCCAGGTGTGTATCCAGGTGTGTCCAGTATGTAAGCAATAAATCATCCACTGCTTTATGCTAAGCTAGGATAAACATGTCTGTGGACCTAATGAAACATCCCACTGCTTTGTGCTAAGCTAGGCTACACGTGTCCGTCCGTCTGTCCATCCCGCTCCCTCTATCCCACTCTGCCCTTCAGCCCCTCCCCTTCAGCTCCTCAGTAATCCTGTTAGCAGAGTTCCTCCATAATCTTCCCACAGGGTTCAGATCCCTGCAGGTCTTCACAGCTTCTTCACTGCAGGTCTGAGGGATGCTGCTGGACCCTGACTGAACACCTCAGGTAAGACCAGAGACCACCAACACATAGACCACACACGTCTACACTACACCCCAAAGTACAACGGCTCCATAGACGCCGGCAGCCGCCGTGGAAACGCTACAGAGGACAGTGGATTAGTTGTTCTGTCTGCTGGATTCTTTTAGTTCAGTTTTGGTTGATCTGAAACGTGCAGTGAATGTTTGTTTTTGTTTGAGTTAAACTAGAACTGAAGCATGGTTGGAGAGTTTTAATAGAAAATGTGAGTTAAGAAAACAAGTGAAGGGCTTTAAGAAGTGCTCACTCGTCTCATCAGTCTGTAATCAGAGATCTGGTTCTGGTCTGAATGTGGGTCAATAACACACTGACCATCTTCATACAGGTTTAACAAAAGCGTTACAGGAAACCAGAAAGGTTTGGACCAACAACAACCTGAATCCTGTTAGCTGTCCTTTGACCTGATGGTCTGATGGACCTCTCATGGTAGACCATATGCAGATGGTCAACATCGAACCAATCAGGCTGCCGTATACGGTCCAGATCCGGCTCACATCCGGTCCTTCGGACCTGGAACACAGCCGAGGGTCCCGACACTCAACCAAATTCATCCAGACCAAAGTGAGATGAATCAACATCTGCTGCTGGTGTACTGGATGTCATGTCTCCAGTGACTGGCTGAGTAGCTAACTGGTTAACTGGTCACCTGACTTACAAATTAATTAATTGTCTGACTGGTAACAAGTTAAAGTGTACGTGACAAACTGGCCACCAGTTGTGTGCATCCAGTAGCACCGTCACACAGCTGCAGTCTGTGGTGGATTAGGGTCATGAGCAGTCCGCTGTGATTGAGGCTGACACTCAGCCAGACCTGATCGAAACACCTTTAAGCACCGACCACAGACGGCTCAGATGTAAACTTTATAGAGATGATTACTTATTTATATTCCAGTTGATGAGCCTCAAATGATTTTATTTTTTTAGAGTTTCCAAAATACACAACCAACATGTTTTCAAATCAAATACTGACGCTTCAGTCAGTTCAGTCAGTTTCCCTTCAAACTAGGTCGCTCTAGGTTGCTCTAGGTTCACTCGTGGTCTCTCTAGGTTGCTCTAGGTCTCTCTATGGTGCTCTAGGTTGCTCTAGGTTCACTCGTGGTCTCTCTAGGTTGCTCTAGGTCTCTCTATGGTGCTCTAGGTCGCTCTAGTTTGCTCTAGGTCGCTCTAGGTTGCTCTAGGTTGCTCTAGGTTCACTCGTTGTCTCTCTAGGTTGCTCTAGGTCTCTCTATGGTGCTCTAGGTCGTTCTAGGTCGCTCTAGGTTCACTCGTGGTCTCTCTAGGTTGCTCTAGGTCTCTCTATGTTGCTCTAGGTTGCTCTAGGTTCACTCGTGGTCTCTCTCGGTTGCTCTAGGTCTCTATGGTGCTCTAGGTTTGCTCTGGATCTCTCTAAGTGAATGTAAGTTGCTCTAGGTTTGCTCATGGTCGCTCTATGTTGCTCTAGATTCACTCTTGGTCTCTCTAAGTCACTCTAGGTTTTCTCTAGGTTGCTCTTTTTGTAAAAACATAAAAAGTATTTATATTTTACTTTTTTTGATGACATGAAAAGAGAAATAAAATTGTAAGCCTTAAACACAGATTCCTCCAGAATGTGTGGGATGACAGTTGAACTTCATTCCCAGCAGTGACGCTCTCTGTTTGTGTTTGTTCTTCGAGGATGTTGAGCTGGGTGGTCAAGGTGGTTCCCCAGCTGCCTCAGCCTTCAATAGTTGAAGAGCAGAAAGAGGCCCCGCCCCCTGCTTCAGCCCCGCCCCTTCCCACGACCACGCCGCCTGTCACTGTGAGTCAAACCCCCTTTATCATTCACGTTTTGGTTATTTTCATTTTGTCTCTTTCAACCAATGTAAAAACTTTGTTTAAGTTTATTAACGCGAGCTTCTTCTACAGCGTCTTTTTTGATGGAACTGGGAGATGCCAATGTCAAAAACTTAACTTTCATGTTCAAATAATTTGTAGATATTTTGATATTTCTTGCTTTTATATGAATCCTACACATACAGTTGTGATGTTAATGAATTCAGAAATAGGATTTTAAAATAAATAATTGACATATGAAATGTATTTTAGTTCAACAAATAAATATTAAATTATGTATTATATTTATATCTACGTTTTATGTTTTCAACAGGAAAAGAAAGTACAATTTCAAGACGAGTGCAAAAACGAGGGTAAGACATGAACACAGTGAAACTGATGTGATCCATTTTGTTCTTCACACTAAACAGAAACATTAATCATTGTTTTATTCACAGCTCCAAAAGCAGCCAAACGCAAGCAGCAGGCAGCCGAGGAGAACAGGTGAGTTATACTGACATCCACAATCATAAGACACAATGATAAGAAACCAAAGTCACGATAGTTTATCAAAACCAAAGTCATGATAGTTTATTAAAACCAAAGTCACGATAGTTTATTAAAACCAAAGTCACGATAGTTTACTAAAACCAAAGTCACGATAGTTTACTAAAACCAAAGTCACGATAGTTTATTAAAACCAAAGTCACGATAGTTTATTAAAACCAAAGTCACGATAGTTTATTAAAACCAAAGTCACGATAGTTTACTAAAACCAAAGTCCCGATAGTTTATTAAAACCAAAGTCACGATAGTTTATTAAAACCAAAGTCACGATAGTTTACTAAAACCAAAGTCACGATAGTTTATTAAAACCAAAGTCACGATAGTTTATTAAAACCAAAGTCACGATAGTTTATTAAAACCAAAGTCACGATAGTTTATTAAAACCAAAGTCACGATAGTTTACTAAAACCAAAGTCACGATAGTTTATTAAAACCAAAGTCACGATAGTTTATTAAAACCAAAGTCACGATAGTTTATTAAAACCAAAGTCACGATAGTTTATGAAAACCAAAGTCACGATAGTTTATTAAAACCAAAGTCACGATAGTTTATTAAAACCAAAGTCACGATAGTTTACTAAAACCAAAGTCACGATAGTTTATTAAAACCAAAGTCACGATAGTTTATTAAAACCAAAGTCACGATAGTTTACTAAAACCAAAGTCACGATAGTTTATTAAAACCAAAGTCACGATAGTTTACGAAAACCAAAGTCACGATAGTTTATTAAAACCAAAGTCACGATAGTTTACGAAAACCAAAGTCACGATAGTTTACTAAAACCAAAGTCACGATAGTTTACTAAAACCAAAGTCACGATAGTTTATTAAAACCAAAGTCACGATAGTTTATGAAAACCAAAGTCACGATAGTTTATTAAAACCAAAGTCACGATAGTTTACTAAAACCAAAGTCACGATAGTTTACTAAAACCAAAGTCACGATAGTTTATTAAAACCAAAGTCACGATAGTTTATTAAAACCAAAGTCACGATAGTTTATTAAAACCAAAGTCACGATAGTTTATGAAAACCAAAGTCACGATAGTTTACTAAAACCAAAGTCACGATAGTTTACTAAAACCAAAGTCACGATAGTTTATTAAAACCAAAGTCACGATAGTTTATGAAAACCAAAGTCACGATAGTTTATTAAAACCAAAGTCACGATAGTTTACTAAAACCAAAGTCACGATAGTTTACTAAAACCAAAGTCACGATAGTTTATTAAAACCAAAGTCACGATAGTTTATTAAAACCAAAGTCACGATAGTTTATTAAAACCAAAGTCATGATAGTTTATTAAAACCAAAGTCACGATAGTTTATGAAAACCAAAGTCACGATAGTTTACTAAAACCAAAGTCACGATAGTTTATTAAAACCAAAGTCACGATAGTTTACTAAAACCAAAGTCACGATAGTTTGTTAGTTTAACCTTTTATTTCTTAAATGTGCATACCTTGATTTGAGCCATGTCTTTGAAATAAGGCTTTTCCTGTAATTCATTTATTTCAATTGATTTGGTTTTTCCGTTTCAGTTCAAAACTAACTGAGTGAATTGAAATGTTAAAAACTGAATTGTATGTCCTCAGTCCAGCACCTGGCTCTCAGCCTGGTGTGCTGATGTGGATCAGCGGCGCTCTGCCCCAACCTGCAGTCTCACCAAAGCTGAGTCCAGCTGACTCCACCACCAAGGTGAGGATAAGATACTGAACCGGGATCAGATGGTACAACTGAGACTCATTGTGAGTTCAGGTCACCTGTATGTCCTGGTAATGTTTTCTGCTTTCCTCATCACCTCTGTTCACAGGAGGAAAACACAACAACCAGGTAAATATTGAGTGTGCGTGCGTGCGTTCGTGCGTGCGTGCGTGCGTGCGTGCGTGCGTGCGTGCGTGCGTGCGTGCGTGCGTGCGTGCGTGCGTGCGTGCGTGCGTCAAACATTTGAACCACAAGAAACCAACTAAATAAGACACAATAAATAATTTTGATCAGACTTGAATCTTGTTTTAGACTTGCTTTGATAAGACTTGAGTTATTTCTCGAACCTGTTTTTATACGACTTAAGTGTGGTCTTAGACCTGCTTTGATAAGACTTGATTCTTGTCTTAGGCCTGCTTTGATAATGCATGAGACTAGTCTTAGACTTGCTTTGATCGTGAGCTAAGACATCAGTTTTGTTTTGGATTTGCTATGATAAGACATGAGTCTTGGACTTACTTTGATAAACATGGGTCTTGTCTTGGACTTAATTTGATCCGACCTTTCTTTAAAAAAACAAGACTTGACTTCGACTTCTTTTGATGAAACATTAGACCTGACTTACTTGTGCTTTGATAAGACTTGATCTGGACCTTTATAATAAGACTTGAGACCTGACTTGGATTTGCTTAACTCAGACTTGTTTAGATAAAATATAATACCTGACTTGGCCTTGATTTGATAAAACCTGAGACATAGATTTGATCTGTCTGTCTTTACTTGGCCTTGTTTCAAAGAGTTGAGGCTTGACTTGGACAGTTGTTCATGTTGGTGAGATGGTGGACTAGAAGTTAATCTGTTGTGAGCTCTGATGTCGGAACACTGTCCTGAGGTCCTGGACTGGCTTTTGTGGTCTCAGTCCAGACATTAAGTCTGACTCCTGCCTCAATTATTTAAATAAGAAACTGAGTCTCTAGTCTGTCCTGGTTTACATGAGTTTGTTCCCTCTGTGTTCTTTCTTCTCTCTGGACGACAGTAAACCTGAAGAAGAGTGAGTAACCATGACCCAATAGTGAGCTCTTTATGAACCCATCAACAGAAAGACTGCCCAATACTGAGCTACTGCATAGAGCCATTCAGAGGCAGACTGCCAAATAGTGAGCTGCTTTACAAACACATTGAAATGCCGAATAGTGAGCTGCTTCATGAACCTACCAACAGATAGACTGCCCAATACTGAGCTACTGTATGAAGCTATTTAGATGCAGAATGCCAAATAGTGAGCTGCTTCATAAACAACCCTAAAAGCACAGTGGTACTTTACATTTCACCTTCATTCCATCACTCAGTTGTCATGAATTCAACAGAATTACATATTCTGTTCAGTCATAACCAGAAATAAAGAAACTGAAAGTGGCGCAAAGCCATCAGCTGCTTTCGTTGATCACATGATCCTTATTATAAGATAATCCTTATAATAATATTGATTTCTCGTCCTCTGGTGGTCAAACACACCAATGCTGTTTCCTGTTGTCTTTTACCTCAGAACAGGGATGATGGCTTGGATCGCTCAGGGTTTGGAGAAAGTCGTCCCTCAGCCTGATGTGAACAGGAAGGAGACACCACCGGCTCAGCCGCCCACTGAGGTACATGAGGTCCGATACAGGACGTCCTGCAGGAACACGCTCATGTGCCTTTTATTAGGCAGCAAGAGGACGGCTGTCTGTCATTACACCTCCTGAAACTGAGGTTATTTGGGCAGCAATTGATTGAAATTCATGTTGACTTAATGAACCAGCTTGATCTGAAATAAGATCAATTCTTATTGACATGAAAATGACTGCAGTCTTTTTCCATTATAGGAAATAGACCTCTTCAGAATGATACAACTCACAGAAATAATCATAAAAAGTCTGGCGTGGAATATTTAACTTTTCAGAATTATTCAGAGTTTTCATGATTAATCAAACTTATTTCACTAATCATAAGTGCGTTTTTCATTATTTAACAAAATATGTTAAGTTTAAATATTAAAACATGTTTAATAAGCTGTAGATATATAAAAGGGGTACTCTGGATCCTACACTTCCCATGATGCACCTTACCTAGTGAAAAGTTTCTGAAGCAGGCGTTCTGTTATGATGATGTCATAGGAAACCCTGATGACATTATGAACTTTAAACCTCCATCTTAGAAACCGCCCACGCTCCCGGTCCGCTGGTCATGTGACCTTGTGTGTTTGTTTCTCTTCAGGTGCGTCAAACAGCAGCTGCAACAGGTGAGAACCCATCAGGATAATCAGCTGAGACCTTAAATTAATTAAACCGAGTCAATAAATCACTGGTGTCTCTCAGCTGCAGAGCTTCAGGTCGCTGTGGTGGAGGTGGGATCAACCCGAGAGGACAACAAGCCCCTCCCCCCCAGGTCTGTGTGTGTCAAACACAAGTCCTGATTAAGAGCTCACAGAATGTTTTCACAGTCAAAGCGGTCAAAGTGCAACACCAGTCGGGTCGGTATGATTATTGATTATTGATCAGAAGGGCAGACTGTTTGACTGAACAGTTAGTTTAGAGGTGAAGAACGTCTCCTGCCACAAACGTGTCGTAACCAGTAGAAGACCTTTACGTACATGAAGCAGAGAGCTGCTGTAAAACCCTCGGGGGGAAACATGAGGTTCAGTGTCTCACTCAAGGACACTTGGACATGTAGACAGTTGGAACCGGGACCAAACCTCCGACCTCGTGGTTAAAGGACCACCCACTCCCCCCACTGAGATCCTTCTAGACATCCAGATACCCTGGAGTTCCAGAGCCTGACGTGTAAATACGCTTGTATCAGGAACGTCCTTTCAAACTGTATTTAGACCTCGTGGGACTCAAAGAGTCATCAGCTGACTCCATGTTTTCAGATCAGATCAGACATACTGTCACGTTGATTTCATTTAAATGTACGGCGGCTTACACCTCATAACGACTCTTCTCCTTCCAAGAAGGAAGGTTGTTAAGCAGGAAACAGCAGGTAAATAATATCAGCTCAACAACAAGCTCAGTGATCAGATTAAATCTCATGAGCTGTAAACCTGGAGCCATTTGGAAACCAACCAAAATGTGTTTTTAGAAACAGCTGACTGTCTCAACCACACAGGAAACAAGTTGAGGTCTCATAGCAATGAGATAAGTATCGACTGTACTGACATCAGATATATATGTTTGTTTGTTTAGAGGTAGCGGTACAATGTGATTAGAGTAGCTCACCATTCCTGAGATCTGTCTCATTATTGATTGGTGGCCTCCTCCAGTCAATAAATGGGTTTTTGCTCAGTAATGTATTTGTGATATTTGAACACATTTGTGTTTGTGTGACTGACAGGATGATCGACTGGATCAAACAGGGTTTAGAGAAGGTGGTTCCTCAGCCGGAGAGTCATGTTCGCTCAAAGACTGAAGTCAACGAGAAGACTGATGCTCCGGCTTCAACTGCAGGTCATCATCAAATCATCTCGATGTGTGTTTACCTCAAAGTGAGAATAAACTCTGCTGACCTGAGACTCTCCTCTTTGTTTCTACAGTAGAGGCACCAAAACCTGCTCCGGCTCCAAAACCTGCTGCTGACACTGAAAAGTTAGTGAATCTTTGTCAGTGGATTGAAGAACTTTATGAAAACTATAATTCAAGAGGCAGATATTAAAAGATACTCGTAGTTGGTCCTAAAAGACAGAAACAGGATATTTATCATCACTATTTCTGAAATACAGTGAGTCAGAAACCTTGGTATTACTGTGGATTATTTTATCCACATTACCAACATCATCAATACAGCGTTTTATTACCTTAAAGATATCCATCCATCCTCCATCATCCACCCATCAGGCTGTCAGCAGTTCGATCCCCGGCTCGTCTCGTCCATGTCAATGTTTCCTTCGGCAAGACGCTTTACCCAAAAGACTCCCGCAGGCTGTTCCTGCTGTGTGTGGATGTTAGTTTGAGTCCTGATGGGCAGGTGGCACCTTGCATGGTAGAACCTGTCATCAGTGCATGAATGGGTGTGAATGGTTGCATGATGTAATGTAGAGTTAAAGAGCTTTGAGTTCTTTATTTATTATCCAGCCATCATCCGTCATACAGTATATCATCTGTCATGGGGCAGCAGGGTACTCCAGACGTTTTCCAGCTCTTCCAGGGCGTCTTAAAGTTCAAAGTTCAAAGTTTGCTTTATTGTCAGTTCCACAGTATGTACCGAACATACCGAGGAGTTGAAAAAACGTTTCTCCCAGTCCATCCTATCAACATATCAACATATAAACATGTAAAGTGAATACAGTGCAAATAGATAAAAAAAAACATTGAGACAACATATAATTTAGCAGCAGTCGGACATAGAGTGTTAAAGAGAGGAGGGAGAGAGTTCAGCTGGTGGACGAAGCTGCTTGAGAGTCTGGGGGTGCAAGCACGGAGGCTCCGGTATCTTCGCTTGCCCCTCTTCTGCTTCCTCTCACTCCGCTTGCGGCGCCTCCTTTCCAGGGGAGGAGTAGCAGTGGAGTTCGGTGTGGTCGCAGGCCGGCGCAGTAATCCGAGCTCCGTGATAGTTTCTGCTTGTGCAGTGTCCAGAGTGTAGTGTAGCGCGGTCCTGCCGATGATTAACAGAACCTGGCGACTGTACTTGCGTTCCGACGTAGACAGACGAGATGAAGACGGACAACTTTCGTACGAACATTTAGTAACAGAACAAAACACCACATGGTCGGGACAGAGAGGGGTCTACACGTGCCGCCATCTTGCCAGTAGGACATGCAGGGAAAAGCTCTAAAGGGAGCTTCCTCTTCACCACAACGGTCCGGTGCAACGTCTTCATCACTGCTGGCGCCACACAGAACCGCCCGTCCCAGACCAAGGACCCACTTTCCCGGCGAGGCTAAGCAATGTGATCATGCTTTCTCCAACACATAGTCTCCCTGTGGGTCTGCAGCTCTCCTCCTCTGTTGAACACAGCCTGAGCCAGAACTTCCTTGAGGTCAACCAAAAGTCCTAATCAATAGTCTCCCTGAACTCCTCCCACAGCTGGGTTTTTGCTTTGGCAACCAGCTGTCAACCGTTACCAGTCTTCTGTTTCTCTTTTCAGACTTCCTAGTTCATCCTTGCCACATGTTTTGGTTTACCTGGTCTGTCTTGCAGCCTCCCCCCCATCTGATCTATCTGATCAAAGACATACAGCCGCAGATATGATGATACGACCACAAAGTCGACCATCGATCTTTGGCCGAGGGTGTTCTGGTACCAAGTACACTTATGAACCGCTCTATGCTCCAACAAGGTGTTTGTTATGACCAGCAAAGAAGTCCAATAACAAACCACCACAGGAAGGCTGTTCCTCCAAATCAGCACCCTCCGGGTTACTCCATTATTGCCCATGTGAGCATTGGAGTCACCGAGGAGAACTATAGAGTCCCCAGTTGGCGGCCTTTAGAGGACAGCCCCCACTGCATCAGTTCCAGTTCCTTCCCCACCAGAGAGGTGACGTTCTAAGTCCCTAGAGCCAGTCTACGATGACGGGGGTCAGTATGCCTAGGTCCCCGCTTTTAGCTGCTACTTGGCTCACAACGCACCTGACCCAGACATCATCCCTGCACCTGCATGTGGTGGGACCCCAGGGCAGCGGCTCCATGTCGATGTTACAGGCTGTGCTCGGCAGAGCCCCGTGTGTGTGTGTGTGTGTGTGTGTGAGTGTGTGTGTGTGTGTGTGAGTGTGTGTGTGTGTGTGTGTGTGAGTGTGTGTGTGTGAGTGTGTGTGTGTGAGTGTGTGTGTGTGTGTGTGTGTGTGCGTGTGTGTTCTTCTGGAAAACTGAAAAAGTAAAAGACTTTCAGGAAACAAACCAAATCAAATGGCTGGATGAATAAATACATAAACTATAAATACACTGGTAGAAACATACAAACAACTCTCTACATCAGATTTGCTAAACAGCTTACATTTGCTCTGCTAACTGCAGATATTTTACCCTCAACTACAGATTGATATGTAATGCTGTGGACACAATGTGAAAGTGTGAGAGGATCTAAGTTCAGGACAAATGCTTGAGGACATGTGGTCTCATGGTCTCTGTGTGTTGACAGTTTGATGGGATGGATCGTCAGCGAGTTTGGACGCATGTTGCCTCAGCCGGTCCAGAAGCAGGTATGAAACCTCTCATGCGTGTGAATCCTCGTTAGGACAGCAGACCCAGCATGTCGTCATAATGTTTGTTCTCCTCATGCAGGACGCAGACAGCGACGAGGTGCAGAGCAGTGAGTAGAACCGTTTCTATCGTCACACATGAAGCCCACGTTCAGCATCACGTTGCTTTCTGGGTATTTCAGAGAGTAATTCCACAGAGCTGCTCTGTTGGTATATAAATACAATGTGCTGCACACACGGCTTCACTGTGAAGTTTGGACAGGAAGATGTTTAGAAGTGCAGAGGAACAGTTTGGAGGAGCATCATTATCAGAAATGGGACTGGAGCAACACTTTGGATTCACCAAACCTTTGATTAGCACCACTGTCAAATCAAATCAATCAAACATGACAGATTCATTTGTCTTTCTTTAACTTCCAGTGTTGAAACTTATTTCAACCATATCTAGAACTCCTCACCCTGCTACAGTGATGGAGAAGTGTACTCCAGGGTGTGTCGGTACACTGTGACATCACTGCTGGGTGTGGTCCAGGTGTTAATGACTCCATCACTGATTGATTGATTGGTAGATTGATGGGCTTTGCTAGTATTGATTGGCAGCGGTTGGTGTCAGTGATGAGGCGGACTCTAACCGCGCTGCTCTTCTCCTTCTGTTTCAGGGGGAAAGGCGGCAAGAGCCCCTTAAAATAAAAGGAGAAGGAAGAGCAGGACAGAGTCCCTCACACTGACACTGACTGAAGGACAGACAGAGACAGAGAGACAGAGAGACAGAGAGACAGACAGACAGAGAGACAGACAGAGACAGCGAGACAGACAGAGACAGACCGACAGAGAGACAGACAGACAGACAGACAGAGACAGCGAGACAGACAGAGACAGAGAGACAGACAGAGACAGACCGACAGAGAGACAGACAGACAGACAGACAGACAGACAGAGAGACAGACAGACAGACAGACAGAGAGACAGACAGACAGACAGACATACAGACAGACAGACAGACAGACAGACAGACAGACAGACAGACAGAGAGACAGACAGACAGACAGACAGAGAGACAGACAGACAGACAGACCGACAGAGAGACAGAGAGACAGAGAGACAGAGAGACAGACAGAGACAGAGAGACAGAGAGACAGACAGACTCTACACAGCGATAAAAAGATGCAGTGCTTTCAGTATTTTTAATAAATGAACTTTTCTTACTGAGGAACCTAAAGCGATGAAATATAAATGATTTGTTTTTGTTATTTGAACATGTGTACATCTGGATGATGATTGAGATACATCAATTCGGTTTCTTCAGTAATCTCTCTGGTTTTGCTGATAATGAACATACATACATCTAAATCTAAATCTCTGTATCTCACAGAATGGATGATGACAAACCACCAAGTCTTTCTTTTATACCACATAATAAAAGGACAGACTTCTTCATACTGGAAACTCACATGAGCTATTAGTGACAGATCTGGAATCTGGGCTGCCAATAGTTTCTGTTTAATAGACTTTTGCTGATGATATAAAGGCAGCTAATTGAGGATTGCAACTCACTAAAGCATTTTTCTGTATGTTTATGAAAATAAAGAAATTGGGGGAAAATTGGTGCAGTTGTTGTCTTGGTTTGTAAACCTGAATGTGCAGGAAATAGAAATCAATCAATCAATCAATCAATGAGTCTATCAAACAATGATTAAATGTCCAAACCTGTAAATGATACTCTATGATACTGTAAATATAAGCATGTAATGTAAACCTCCACAGTGTTTGCATTGCAGATGGCATCAGATTTTCACGTGTGTTTGTTATATTGATTTTTTCTCATTTTCATTTTCAAAACAGATTAATTAATGAATTCTTTGATCAAATGATATTGAATCAGATTCTCATTTATTCCAGAAAATAGACAAAAATAGCCAGAATCATAAGTTCTCTTTATCTGTGACATGAATTTATAATTCCCAGTGTGGTTATGCATGCAAGAGATACACACACACATGTGTATATAGATATATACACCTCTGTGGTCATGAAGTCCTTTGAGCGCCTGGTCCTGTCCCACCTAAAAACCCTCACCGACCCACTCCTGGACCCCCTGCAGTTCCCCTACAGAGCCAACAGGTCTGTAGATGACGCAGTCAACATGGCCCTTCACTTCATCCTCCAGCATCTGGACTCCCCAGGAACCTAAACCAGGATCCTGTTTGTGGACTTCAGCTCTGCCTTCAACACCATCATCCCGTCTCTGCTGCAGGACAAGCTCTCCCAGCTGCAGGTGCCCGACTCCACCTGCAAGTGGATCACAGACTTCCTGTCTGACAGGAAGCAGCACGTGAAGCTGGGAAAGCACGTCTCAGCCTCCAGGACCATCAGCACCGGTTCCCCCAAGGCTGCGTTCTTTCCCCTCTGCTCTTCTCCCTGTACACCAACAGCTGCACCTCCAGTCACCAGTCCGTCAAGCTCCTGAAGTTTGCGGATGACACCACCCTCATTGGACTCATCTCTGGTGGGGATGAGTAGAGGATGTACTTCCTGAGGCAGATGAAGAAATTCAACCTGCCAAAGGAGAGGATGGAGTCAATGATGGCTGTGTAGAAGTGCACCATCATTGAGTCCATCCTCTGCTCCTCCGTCGGTCTGGTACACTGCAGCCACAGCCAAGGACAAGGACAGGCTGCAGCGCATCATCCGCTCTGCTGAGAGGTGATTGGCTGCAATCTGCCGTCCCTCCAGGACTTGTTCGCCTCAAGGACCCTGAAGCGAGCAAGAAGGATTGTAGCCGACCCCTCCCACCCTGCACATGACCTGTTGGTGCCCCTTCCATCTGGCAGGAGGCTGAGGTCCATCAGGTCCAAGACCTCCATCAGGTCCAAGACCTCCATCAGGACCAAGACCTCCATCAGGTCCAAGACCTCCATCAGGACCAAGACCTCCATCAGGTCCAAGACCTCCATCAGGACCATGACCTCACGCCACATGAACAGTTTTTTCCTGTCTTCAGTCGGGCTCATTAACAAACCCCGGGTCCCCCACTGACTCTGACCTCCCCAGGACGAGTTCCTACCAGTCTCTCCCCCGCACATCCCTTCTAGGTTCTTATTTTAAAAAACTCGACACTTTTACACTACACTTACATCTCACTTGTTTATAGTTCTGTTATCTGTTCGTTTGTGCAGTTTATTTTATATTTCACTTTATTTTATATTTCACTTTATTTTATATTTCACTTTATTTTATATTTTACTGTAAATTTGAATATGTTTCTACTTTTAGCACAGTGCTGATTGTTAAATGTTATGCATCTCCCGTCATGTCAAATTCTTTGTATGTGTAACATACCTTGGCAATAAACGGTTGTGATTCTGATTGTGAAATATCTTCTGCCATGTGGCATTCAGTAAACATTGTACAGAAGAAGACGGACCTGGTGCTGGAGGAAATGGGACAGGACGAGGACGAAGAGGTGAAGCAGAAGGAGGTTAGAGACGAGTCACAGAAGACAGAGGATGTGGTGAGTACCGGCCCATTCTGAGCATTCTACTCGGAGCATAATACGGATATAAACATGCTGACATGCTAATGGTAGCATGTTTATATCCAGAAGTTGTTAACATGCATGTTATAATGTTAACCAGAGTAATTAGAAAGGAGCTGTGGTAGCAGAGTCGGCCCATGGAACTAAGAATAGTACCACTGTAGTTCCAGGGTACTTTAAAGGGTACTATGGTACTTCAGCAGCTACAACAAGCTAACACAAGGAGCTAGCTACTTGTAAAGGCTGAAATAAAATGGATTTTTTCAGTGATGTGTTTAAAGTCAACGTATCATCATGCATGATTTGTATATCCTATGAAATGTTACTCCTCATTGTTCATGCATGTTCCTACAAAAGTCAGCCACACATGTCAATGTTTACTCATCACATGAAACATCTGTTAGGTCTGTGCAACACAACTACTTAGGTTCAGGAAAAGAAGTCGTTTGGGTTAAAATAACCGCAGAAGTGAAGTTACTGAAGCAACCAAGTTACATCATAAAATAAACGCTGACTCCTCGTTTCAATATTCAGACTGGTACTAAAGTACTCGACAGAGGTGTTTCCATGTGAGGGATCATTTGATCTCTCTCTCCGGTTGGTTGCAGACAGGAGATGCAGCGGTGACCAAAGTGGATCAGTGTAGTCCACCGATGGACATCAAGACGGAGGCTGGAGAGGAGGTTCTGGTTCACCTGGAGGACAGGTCACTGACCCCTCTTTGTTTGGCCTTTGTTATTGTTGGATGTGACACCAGCCAGGCTTTGTCTTTCCTTTGTTCAGACTCTACATTTCAAAGTGTAATTCCCTGTAGTGTTGGTGAGTATCTGAGCTCTTTCGTGTCCACAGACTGCAGCAGGACCATCTGCTGGAGGCGGCCCGCGTCGCTGAGGAGATGGCCAGGAAGGCGGCGGAGGAGGCGGTCCGACAGCTAGAGGTGGAGCATTCGGCTAAGATCATCATAGAAACATTGCCAGAGTCCAACGAGCAGTAAGTCACATGAACACACACAGCTCATACAAATGTGTCCACAGTCATTTAAAACCCTGCTTCTACGAACTGTCAGCATCTCAGGAGCTAATGAGACACACCCTGATTTTGAGCTTGTATTATTTCAGCCAATGCAGTGCCAATTCCAACAGAAACAGCTGAAGTATCTCACGACATCGACTGATTCTTTTCTCTTTAAATAAAAGCTGAATCTGAGATAGAATCAGTTACCACAAGTACACACAGACAAATACTGTGCTGCTGTTTGTTCTCAACAGACTGCCCAACATCCTTGAGGAGGAAAATGAGGACGATCCAGAGTAAGTCCATCTTCATGAACAGCACCTCCCTACTGCTATCTCACATCCTGCTGCTTTGTTAAAACGGTCATAGCAAACCGCTACTGCAACTTCTGTGGTGACTGAAAATGACTTGGGCATGCTCATCGGTTATGTTTGTGGTGGATCCACCTTTATCCCACTCCTGATGTCTATCTTCTCCTCTGACCACGAGGTGTTCATGCTCAGTGGGTTTGTGGTTGGAGTGTTGCTTTAATGTTCTCATTTACCTGAGAGAGAGGGTTTTCTACAGTATTACAGGGACTCAGTAGAAGAACACCATCTCCAAGGTGTTTTATGTGCCATAATATATTTTAACTTATGGCCTATAATATTTAGGAGTATCAGTCTGGACCTGATTTGGAAAGCCTCTCCTCATCTACATAACTGAATTTCAAACCTACTTCTCAGTCAACAGCAGTTTTTGAGAACAACCTGTAAAATATCACTGAATTACAGACCAGAGTGACCAATTGTTAAATAAAAGTGGCTCTACGATTATGCACATGCTGTGCTTTGAGCACCTTCTGCTGCAAAGTTAGAGTTGAGCTCTTTTGTTTTACCAAAGCTCTCACCTGAGCCTGACTCGGATGCTTTAGCTGCACACTGCTATCTGACAAAATGAGCTGAACTGTCTGAACTGTCTGACGGGGGCTCTCCATCTTGTTTGTCCCTTACTGCACACCGTTCAGGTTGCAGAACCTGCAGGAGGAGAGTGAGGACAGCACAGACAATAGGAGTTCTGAGGAAAATAAAGTAACAGAGGGAAATAACCAGACCGCTGTTGCAAGAAAAAGCCCATTAAGTAAACTCAGACATAAATATATAAAGACTTGACCCTGCAATAAGAGGGATGCTCCCATACTTCTTACGATTTGGTTCTAATGTTTCGGTAGCCTTTAACAAGTTATGTATTTCATATAATTATACGATGTGATCCTGTTGTGGCGTGAGAAAGATATTATTATATTTTGGTCTGGGTTGCACACTTCCTGTGCATTAGCTTGCAGTTAGAGCTTGTACTTTGGTACAATCAGATCTACTCAGCCTTTCACTTCTTATGGCTTTCTGAAGTCCTGCCCTGTTCCAGGCGAGTATCGGTTCCTATATATATATACGGTATATAGGGTGTCTGTCAAAACTGGACTCACTCCATTCTTTGGCTGCACGTGGAGATCCTGTCCATGAAAATCACAGAGGCAAATAGGATGATAGTCCTTTCTAACTCCTAGAATGAATGACAGGGCAGTGCAGACCTTTAAATCCCCTTTTGACTTCCCAACCATTGGTGTACCAGCCAACAGGATGTCAACCAAGGCACCCTTCAAGTTGTAGAGCCTTTAGTATTTCAGGGCAAATCTCATCTCCCCTTGGCACCTTGCTACTGCTGACCTTTTTTGTCTACCTCAGTGACGTCTGCTAAAGAGGTGGGCAAGGTTTTATAACTCCGCCTCTTCCTCCAGAATGTGAAAACGGAGTTGTGTCTGAAGGTGACGTTGTTCATTTATCATTTAATCTAAGTCCTAACCTCCAGCTGTGGTTATGAGCTCCTGACAGTGACAGAACTAATTAAATCAAGGATTGAAAGGACTGAAATTGTTGGAGGTGTCCATGCATGATCAGAATGGTATCTCAGGCATGTCAGGGCAGACCTACAACACACTGACACTTAAACAACCTATTTGACCAGTGGATGTGGCTGCAGTGGGGACAGTCGTGGCTGGGGAGAAGGACACTGAAACACATTTTAGTGTTCTCCACTCAGTGTTCTAAGCTAAATGTTCTGGCCCAAAACAACCGAAGACCAGCATGTCAGGTCGCTGTACCCATGACAGACTCTTGAAGATGACACACCAGAGTCGACCCAAGTGCATTGGTCTGATTCCAGGTAATGGAAGCTAATGGAAGTTGTGGTTGTTGTTACATTCTCACTAAATCCTTGTTGTTATATTTTTGTTGAAATGAAAAGGTGTTCAAATAGTTTTGTCCAGTTGAATTTTTAGCTTGAGGTTAGCTAGGAACGAGGGCAGAACTTTGGTTCTAAATAGTTTCTTTCTGATCAAACATTCTGCTGCATGTCTGTTTCTGCAAATGCTTTGCCTTTTACCAGTGTATCATGGTTCAATTTATTTTGTGTTGTTTTTTGCAAACATTTCCTCTATGAATCAGGGCAGACCTCAAAAGGTAGGTTGAACTTTTTGCAGTCAGTAAAAGAGCTTGCTCACCAGACTGAATGTTGAATTTGTATGTTTGGGTAAATCCTGTTCTCCAGTAACGTTGTGGTTGAACAGACAAACAATGAGTGAAACTTACTATAAATGTCCTATAAAGGGGCGGAGCTATAGATTCAGCTGATCAGTCTTTGGAGGTGCATCACAACGAGCAACCTTTTTCACATTGTCACACTGTTTTTATTATCTGATACACTGCAGTATCGATTAAATATTGATTATAGCCACTTTAAAGATGCACTCCATGACTGTGTTATAGCACCCTCACATACCATCCTTCTCAGTTCACTGTTTATGTATCAAAACCCCTCTGGAACACCAGTATTGATGACGATGCACCCGTTTACTATGCTGGTCTTCATACCATTACTTTCCTGGGCCCACCATGGTACTGGGTTTGTTTCAGTAGTAGTCTGTGGACCACTTTGGTCCACAGTGAAAGTATAGTATGGGATGGATTGCCATTCAATTTGGCATAAATATTCATGACCCTCAGAGGATAAATTGTATCGACTTTGGTAATCATCTGATCTGGCAGGTCAACATTGTCTGTTACGACTGGTACCTCTCCTTGTTGTCATCAGACCCTCAGTCTTTCTTGAGCCAACGTTTCGCATTTGGGGCATTTTTAGAAATGTAGGAAATCAGTAACTGAAGAGAAGACTCGAGCACTGAACATCACAGATAAGATGCAAACTGAGTGGTGTATATTTGCATTAATGGTATCATTTTGCACGTCACCTTTATCTCCTCTAAATGTTCTTTGACCAAAACTGCATGTGAAACCACCATAACAGTGATACAGGAAAAACAATCCTGTTGATGTTGCACCAAGGACACCAGGGGGAGGATACATGACATCTGCTCTTCTTCTCCAGGAGCCTGATGGACGTCTCTCCGGCTGATGCCACTCCTTCATCAACACATGTGGAGCCAGCATCGGAGAGGAGAGACCTGGATAGTCCGGACTCCCAAACCATCACCCAACAACCGGAGTCAAAAGCTCCAATAATCACCATCACAGATCAGGTGAATGTGTTGTAACTCTGTTGTGTTGTTCATTCTGTACATATGACATCACACTTCTGTTCATCCTGTTAGAGAGAGTTTTGGGGGAGTTCTTCCTGTTCCGATGTGAGGGTCAAAGGTCAGAGGATGTCGTATGTGTACAGATTGTAAAGCCTTCTGAGGAACATTTGTGAGTTTGGGTAATATAAAATAAATTGAGTTGAATTTAATTGAAAATTGAAACAGTTTATGAAACTTATTACATCCATTTGATACGTAACATTTACACCATGAACACTTCATCGGCTTCATCGGCTTCATCGGCTTCTTAGGCTTCTTCTGCTTCTTCGGCTTCTTCGGCTTCTTCGGCGTCTTCTGCTTCTTCGGCTTCATCGGCTTCTTCGGCTTCATCGGCTTCATCGGCTTCTTCGGCTTCATCGGCTTCATCGGCTTCATCGGCTTCTTCTGCTTCTTCGGCTTCATCGGCGTCTTCTGCTTCTTCGGCTTCTTCGGCGTCTTCTGCTTCTTCGGCTTCTTCGGCTTCATCGGCTTCATCGGTTTCATCGGCTTCATCGGCTTCTTCTGCTTCTTCGGCTTCTTCGGCTTCTTCGGCGTCTTCTGCTTCTTTGGCTTCATCGGCTTCTTCGGCTTCATCGGCTTCATCGGCTTCTTCGGCTTCATCGGCTTCTTCGGCTTCTTCGGCGTCTTCTGCTTCTTCGGCGTCTTCTGCTTCTTCGGCTTCATCGGCGTCTTCTGCTTCTTCGGCTTCATCGGCATCTTCTGGTTCTTCGGCTTCTTCGGCTTCATCGGCTTCATCGGCTTCATCGGCTTCTTCGGCTTCTTCGGCTTCATCGGCTTCTTCGTCTTCATCGGTTTCATCGGCGTCTTCTGCTTCTTCGGCTTCATCGGCATCTTCTGCTTCTTCGGCTTCTTCGGCTTCATCGGCTTCATCTGCTTCTTCGGTTTCATCGGCTTCATCGGCTTCATCGGCTTCTTCGGCTTCTTCGGCTTCATCGGCTTCTTCGTCTTCATCGGTTTCATCGGCGTCTTCTGCTTCTTCGGCTTCATCGGCTTCATCGGCTTCTTCGGCTTCATCGGCTTCATCGGCTTCTTCGGCTTCATCGGCTTCATCGGCTTCTTCGGTTTCATCGGCTTCATCGGCTTCATCGGCTTCTTCGGTTTCATCGGCTTCTTCGGCTTCATCGGCTTCATCGGCTTCTTCGGCTTCTTCGGCTTCATCGGCTTCATCGGCTTCTTCGGCTTCATCGGCGTCTTCTGCTTCTTTGGCTGGTCCGCATTTCCTCCAAGGGACTTTATGTTCACGTCGTGAAAATGAAGAATTCAAGTTCTTTTCTGGGAAAGAAAACTATTCCAACAACACGTCATCAACTGAACAAACTCCTGCTCATAAAGACCGTATAATAATTAAACGTAATGCTTCATAAAATAATTTTACATTTTCCTTTTGGTAAATATAAATGGAGACATAGTGTGAATTATATTTTACTCATTATGATTAAAAGGTGAGCAGAGATTTTAAATATGTTTTTCTCTCTTTTCTTCTTCTCTCAGGCCAATGCAGCAGAAGGTGGAGGTGAGAGCAGAAATATAAATATATCTGTTACACAAATATAAAGTCACAACTCTCAAAGTCTCTTATTAGCTTCAGATATGAATGTATTGCACATTTCTGTATTTAAATGAAGGGAATAGTTGCAGTCAAGATTCATGATGGAATATTTTACGACAAACACATTTTAGTAGAACTGAATGTATCAAGTAAGATTACTGAACAGCCTCATAACTAATAAACAACACAAGTGAGCACAATGTGAATAGTTCATTAAAGTTTCATAACCAATGAGTTACATAGGCAACTATTCAGTGAACTGTGTACACTTATAATCAAGTGATGGTCAAATGTTGCTTGGATTGCTATAATAATAATATGAATGTCTATTGATGTGTTGATTGACAGACCAATCGGTTGCCAGTCTCACCTGAACAGAGAGCAAGCTGTTCTACTTGTCTTTTAGAAAGGACTTGATATTGTAGAGCTTCCTGGTCTCCACATATAACATATATATAACATATAACATATCCACATATTAACTAACGGTCCCAACAGGAATTCACAGCTCTCAACTGCTCTTTGACTTCTGAATGTTTCTCCGTCCAGTTCCCGACATTTGTTCTCCGATAAAGAGCTTTCTGCTTCGATTCCCGCGCGCTGCTGAGTGTCTGGAGAGCTGCAGGAAGCTGATGCATGACCATAACCTTGCTGCTCCCACACTGAACCCGCCGCCGGAGCTCGCCCAGCTGACCCGGGAGCTGTCGCAGCTCCCCGAGCAGGCGCGGCACTGCTGCATGAGCATCATCGGCTGCTTCACACGCCTTAACTCCAACTCCCAGGATCCTCAGCAGCCTTAACCCCGCCCTCCTCCAGCAGACCTTTAGAGAACCTTCAGACACCCGTAGATCCAAACCTTTAAAGTGCCAAACAAACCAGCTTTATCCAGACCATCCCACAGCCTCTTCCTCATCGCTCCCATCATGCTCTACTGCTCTGCACTGCTTCACCATGTGCCGCCAGCTGACCTCACCTCAGGTGATCTAACGTCAGGTGATCTAACAGGAAGTGGATGTCTGTGCTGTGTTCAGCTCTTTTGCTGTTCCCTTTGCTTTGAGACGTCACTAGAAAGATCTTTACAGTCCAGAGGGCCCAACAAACAGACGAATCCCTGTTTTAAACAAAGCCTCAAAGCCACTTGTTTGGAATTAAACCTGAAATTAACACAAAAATCCCATTTAACTGTAAAACTACTGGAACACACAAATACGAAAGCTGACAGTGAAACAAAAGAGCTTTTGAAATTATATTTAGTCTCAGGTGAACGTTTCCAAGGATGTCCTAACAAACGACGAGTCATCATAGGAAAGTCTGGCTCACGCCCAGAGCCAGACTGGTACTAAAGCCGTCTGGTGATGTCACCGTGGTGGAGTTGGTCATGTGAGGGTTAAAGATACAATGTAACACTGTTGTTCTCATGTCTGGATGTTGACGTGGATTGAGAGGTTGGAAACTGGTTATTACAAAAACTATAAACACAAGCTCATAAATTCTAGATCATTTGAATTATTTTGAGATCATTTGGAAATGATTTGGGAGACTTATTTTTAATATATAATATATATAATATAATACTAAACTGAACCAGTAGATATGATTTATTTTCACATCATGTCAACACGTTGTTGAAGTCTGATGTCAGTAAAACTGAAACAAATCTCTCAAACGCTGAGAAGATGTTACCTGTAGTTCAACAGTTGTTCTGCTCCGTCCCTCAGGGCGCTGTGGTGGAGGTGTGGGCGAAGCTCCAGAGCTGAGGGTGGAGGATGTGGATCGGGATGTGGATCGGGATGTGGATCAGGATGTGGATCGGGATGTGGATCAGGATGTGGGGCAGGGAAAAGGCCTGAACATCCCTAAAATGATCACAACAACAACAACAGATCTCAGGTAACAGGCAAGTCTTTGTCTGTAGCTCTGCTGATCAGCCTGAGGGGGCGCTAAAGATACTACGGCACCTTAAAACGTCTCGTTTTAGTTAGTAGAGAAAAACATGGATAGATGAGTCCTAGGGGTGTAAGGGTTCACAAAACTCCCGGTAGGGTTGGGTTCGATACAGTGGAGTTACGGTTCGGTACGTTTCGGTTCAGTAGAAAACTATAAATGCCAGAGAAATGTGCTTGATTTTAAAATATATTTATTCATTACATCTAACATCATGAAGTTATTCTTTGACTTTGAACAATGATGGAACTATACCTGAGTGACTCATCTTCTGGGATGTCTTCTTAGCAACACATAAGCATAGAAAACACAAACTGCTCCTTCATGTTATGTAGTATTGTTACTTACATCTTGTATTGTTACTTACATCTTCTCATCATCATCTTAATACGAACAATGATGGAACTAAACCTGAGTGAACGTGGCTCTTCATCTCCCATTCAGTGGTCAGGTGATGGATGTGTGTTACAGTCAGGTGATGTGTGTTACAGTCAGGTGATGTGTGGTACAGTCAGGTGATGTGTGTTACAGTCAGGTGATTTGTTACAGTCAGGTGATGTGTAACAGTCAGGTGATGTGTGTTACAGTCAGGTGATGTGTGTAACAGTCGGGTGATGTGTGTAACAGTCAGGTGATGTGTGTTACAGTCAGGTGATGTGTGTAACAGTCGGTGATGTGTGTAACAGTCGGGTGATGTGTGTTACAGTCAGGTGATGTGTAACAGTCAGGTGATGTGTGTTACAGTCAGGTGATGTGTGTTACAGTCAGGTGATTTGTTACAGTCGGGTGATGTGTGCAACAGTCAGGTGATGTGTAACAGTCAGGTGATGTGTAACAGTCAGGTGATGTGTGTTACAGTCAGGTGATGTGTAACAGTCAGGTGATGTGTAACAGTCAGGTGATGTGTGTTACAGTCAGGTGATGTGTGTTACAGTCAGGTGATGTGTAACAGTCAGGTGATGTGTAACAGTCAGGTGATGTGTGTTACAGTCAGGTGATGTGTAACAGTCGGGTGATGTGTGTAACAGTCAGGTGATGTGTAACAGTCAGGTGATGTGTGTAACAGTCAGGTGACGTGTAACAGTCAGGTGATGTGTGTTACAGTCAGGTGATGTGTGTTACAGTCAGGTGATTTGTTACAGTCAGCTGATGTGTTACAGTCAGGTGATGTGTGTAACAGTCAGGTGATGTGTGTTACAGTCAGGTGATGTGTAACAGTCAGGTGATGTGTAACAGTCGGGTGATGTGTGTTACAGTCAGGTGATGTGTTACAGTCAGGTGATGTGTGTTACAGTCAGGTGATTTGTTACAGTCGGGTGATGTGTAACAGTCAGGTGATGTGTGTTACAGTCAGGTGATGTGTAACAGTCGGGTGATGTGTGTAACAGTCAGGTGATGTGTAACAGTCAGGTGATGTGTAACAGTCAGGTGATGTGTGTTACAGTCAGGTGATGTGTAACAGTCGGGTGATGTGTGTAACAGTCAGGTGATGTGTAACAGTCAGGTGATGTGTTACAGTCAGGTGATGTGTGTTACAGTCAGGTGATGTGTTACAGTCAGGTGATGTGTGTAACAGTCAGGTGATGTGTGTTACAGTCAGGTGATGTGTAACAGTCAGGTGATGTGTAACAGTCAGGTGATGTGTTACAGTCAGGTGATGTGTAACAGTCAGGTGATGTGTTACAGTCAGGTGATGTGTGTTACAGTCAGGTGATGTGTTACAGTCAGGTGATGTGTAACAGTCAGGTGATGTGTAACAGTCAGGTGATGTGTGTTACAGTCAGGTGTTGTGTTACAGTCAGGTGATGTGTAACAGTCAGGTGATGTGTAACAGTCAGGTGATGTGTTACAGTCAGGTGATGTGTAACAGTCAGGTGATGTGTTACAGTCAGGTGTTGTGTTACAGTCAGGTGATGTGTTACAGTCAGGTGATGTGTTACAGTCAGGTTACAGCAGCGGGTTCCTCGGACGTTTGATTCTCGTGCTTTTGTTTTCTTGAGTTACGGTTTGGCTGAAATGGGCTCGTGAAGGAATTGTGTAACGGGCTCAATAACATTCAGCAGGTTGATGAAGCTGCGTTTACCACGACAGAGTCCGGTCTCATGTCCGCCGCTATGAATGTACCAATCGCCGTGGTGATGCTTCAGCCTGTTCTATCGGTAGTGAACAGCTGCTTAAACACTTCGGGGGAGTTTGAAGCGTGTGTGCTGCTCCAGGTGTTCCTTTAGTTCCACTCACTGCCACACTGGGCTGATGTCTGTGTGAATGAGTGAACATGTTTGAGGTATTCACACTGATGGAGACACACTCGTGTAGCAAATGCAACATCGTGTTGTTTTTTATCCACCGCTCTCTGGCCGTCGCCCTCATAGTTCACAGAGAAAGCAACGAGGCTCCAAACACCAGACCTGCAGGCCGTTGGAGGATCTTCTAGTTCTGGTCTACAGCCGTACTGCAGCGAGCTAGCTTCATGTAGCCGCTACACTGTAGCGTCTCACAGCGCAGAAGTGCCGACTGAGCAGAACGTTGTTCTTTGGTGGGCGTGTCAGAGAGCACGCTGTCCGTCATGTGGGTTGCCAGTTTGACAACAGTGGCTCCACCCAAAACATAATATTTACCACAATTTAAGCTTCTGCATTTTCAAATGCACGAGTATTATTATACTATTACTAATATTATATTATACTAGTATTATTATACTATTATTATATTATACTAGTATTATTATACTATTATTATATTATACTAGTATTATTATACTATTACGATTATTTTAGTATACTAGTATTATTATACTATTACGATTATTATAGTATACGAGTATTATTATACTATTACTATTATTATATTATACTAGTATTATTATACTATTATTATTATTATATTATACTAGTATTATTATACTATTATTATATTATACTAGTATTATTATACTATTATTATATTATACTAGTATTATTATGCTATTACGATTATTATATTATACTAGTATTATTATACTATTATTATTATTATATTATACTATTATTATTATTATATTATACTAGTATTATTATACTATTATTATTATTATATTATACTAGTATTATTATACTATTATTATATTATACTAGTATTATTATACTATTACGATTATTATATTATACTAGTATTATTATACTATTATTATTATTATATTATACTAGTATTATTATACTATTACGATTATTATATTATACTAGTATTATTATACTATTATTATTATTATATTATAATAGTATTATTATACTATTACGATTATTTTAGTATACTAGTATTATTATACTATTACGATTATTATAGTATACTAGTATTATTATACTATTACTATTATTATATTATACTAGTATTATTATACTATTATTATTATTATATTATACTAGTATTATTATACTATTATTATATTATACTAGTATTATTATACTATTACGATTATTATATTATACTAGTATTATTATACTATTATTATATTATACTATTACTATTATTGTATTATACTAGTATTATTATACTATTACTAGTATTATATTATACTAGTATTATATTACTATTATTATATTATACTAGTATTATAACTTTTAATTTCTTTTAACTTGTCTTGTTCTGTGTTCCTTGTGTTGCTGCCTGTCTTGCCCAGGTCTCCCTTGCAAAAGAGATTTTTAATCTCAATGGGACGACCTTGTTAAATAAAGGTTTAAAAAAAACCCATTATATTATAATATTATAACGTATTGTTCGGTTCGTCATGCGTACCGAACGGTTCAATAGGAATACGCGTACCGTTACACCCCTAATGAGTCCTGTTGGCCATCGCCATGTTGGATTTTGGACTTGAAAAAGCTTGAGACCATAAACTCATGTTTACAATGTTTACTGAGGTAATAAATCAAGAGAGAAGTAGAGTCATTTTCTATAGACTTCTATACAACCAGAGGAGTCGCCCCCTGGTGGACACTAGAGAGAATGCAGCTTTAACACGTGAAGATTTGGCTTTACTTAAAGAAGCGGAGGATGTGTCCTGGAAGATTCAGTGAATATCAGGATTTTAAAACACGCCACTGCACTCACATTCATCTTTATTATTTTCTGTTCACGTCTTTGTTGTCGTGGAATATTTCTGTCTCCTTTCATCATGTTTTCATTTCTTCATGTTTATGTCTTTATGTTTTTTGTTTCCTCGTTTCAAGGAATCAAAAAACTTTCCACATTCAGTAAAAAGCAAAAAGAAAAGCTCTCTGCATCTTTGTTTTCAGGCCTCCTTGCTTCTTTTCATATTTCTGTCCATGCTGTTGTCCACATGTCCTCCTGCCGTTGACCCTCTCAGTGCTGCAGGTGATCTGTCTGCCGATGAGAATGATGACGAACTGTCGAGAATCGGTCTGAAGACCTGGTCCAGTCAGAGAGACCTGCTGACTGCAGACGATGAGTGAGAGAAACCACACCGATGCACTTTGTCCTCCACCTCAGTCCATTCCGTCCGAAATGCTTACTGTCCTGCTGTCGTCCCACAGGATGCGTCCTCTGTCAGCAGCCAGCGTCGGCAGTGTGGTGGTCCAAGACCGTCTGAGCGAGCTCGTCAGGCTGTTTAAAGGAAGGACAGAGCGGCAAAAAGACCGGCTAGTGGACCCGGACGAGTCTGAGGAAGAAAGTCCTTCAGCATGTAAGTGTCTTCATGTTGGTGTGTCTTTGTCTTCATATATATATATATTACAATCTCAATTGTAATATATGTAATATATATATATATACCGAACCCAACCGTGAATTTTGTGAACCGTTACACTGTGTAACAATACGTGTATTCCTATTGAACCGTTCGGTACGCATGACGAACCGAACAACACATTTGAATAAAAATAAAAAAATTTAAAAATAGTAAAAGAAATTAAAAGTTATAATACGAGTATAATATAATGATAGTAATAGTATAATAATACTAGTATAATATAATAATAGCAATAGTATAATAATACTCGTATAATACTATAATAGTAATAGTATAATAATACTAGTATAATACAATAATAGTAATAGTATAATAATACTAGTATAATACAATAATAGTAATAGTATAATAATACGAGTATAATATAATAATAGGAATAGTATGATAATACTAGTATAATACAATAATAGTAATAGTATAATAATACTCGTATAATATAATAACAGGAATAGTATGTTAATACTAGTATAATACAATAATAGTAATAGTATAATAATACTCGTATAATATAATAACAGGAATAGTATGTTAATACCAGTATAATACAATAATAGTAATAGTATAATAATACTAGTATATTATAATAATAATAATAGTAGAATAATACTAGTATAATATAATAATAGTAATAGTATAATAATACCAGTATAATATAATAACAGTAATAGTATAATAATACGAGTATAATATAATAATAGTAATAGTATAATAATACTAGTATAATATAATAACAGTAATAGTATAATAATACTGGTATAATATAATAATAGTAAGAGTATAATAATACTAGTATAATATAATAATAGTCACAGTATAATAATACTAGTATAATATAATAATAGTAATAGTATAATAATACTAGTATAATATAATAATCGTATAATAATACGAGTATAGTATAATAATAGTATAGTATAATAATACTAGTATCATATAATAATAGTAATAGTATAATAATAAAGATTAAATTGTGGTAAATTTTTTGGGTGGAGCCACTGTTGTCAAACTGGCAACCCACATGACGTGACGGACAGCGTGCTCTCTGACACGCCCACCAAAGAACAACGTTCTGCTCAGTCGGCACTTCTGCGCTGTGAGACGCTACAGTGTAGCACAGTTTTAATGAATAAATATATTTTAAAATCAAGTACATTTCTCTGGCATTTATAGTTTTCTACCGAACCGAAACGTACCGAACCGTGGCTCCACTGTATCGTACCCAACCGTTACACCCCTAATATATATATATATATATATATATATATATATATATATGGCACTAAATAACGCAAGTTATATATTATTGTAATGTTCCGGACCTTTACACAAGGACATTTTCTCAATCTGGACCTTTTGGAATTTGAATTGAATACCCCTGAAATAGAAGATTATCGTATTGATTCTTTCTGCAGCACCGAGCAAAGGTCCTCCTCCTCCTCCTCCAGAAGAAGAAGAGAAGAAGGATGAAACCCCTACCGCAGCAGAAGAGGAAGAGAAGGACTTCTTGCTCCCCTTTGAACTTCTGGGACATCCAGTGACAATTCCCAAACTGCCCCCGATGCCGGACTGGGTCCGAGTCCTGATGGAGTACCGCTTCCCTTCCAGCATCGACCCGTTCACCGGTGAGCCGACAGATATTTACATGAAAAAACAATACTTAATTTATAACAATACTTCATCATGTACAACAATACTTCATCATGTACAACAATACTTCATCATGTACAACAATACTTCATCATGTATAACAATACTTCATAATTTATAACAATACTTCATAATTTATAACAATACTTCATCACGTATAACAATACTTCATCATTTATAACAATACTTCATAATTTATAACAATACTTCATTATGTACAACAATACTTCATCATGTATAACAATACTTCATCATGTATAACAATACTTCATCATGTACAACAATACTTCATCATGTATAACAATACTTCATAATTTATAACAATACTTCATAATTTATAACAATACTTCATCATGTACAACAATACTTCATCATGTACAACAATACTTCATCATGTATAACAATACTTCATCATGTATAACAATACTTCATAATTTATAACAATACTTCATCATGTATAACAATACTTCATAATTTATAACAATACTTCATAATTTATAACAATACTTCATCATGTATAACAATACTTCATAATTTATAACAATACTTCATCATGTACAACAATACTTCATCATGTACAACAATACTTCATCATGTACAACAATACTTCATCATGTATAACAATACTTCATAATTTATAACAATACTTCATCATGTACAACAATACTTCATCATGTACAACAATACTTCATCATTTATAACAATACTTCATCATGTATAACAATACTTCATAATTTATAACAATACTTCATCATGTACAACAATACTTCATCATGTACAACAATACTTCATCATGTACAACAATACTTCATCATGTATAACAATACTTCATAATTTATAACAATACTTCATCATGTACAATAATACTTCATCATGTATAATAATACTTCATCATGTACAATAATACTTCATCATGTATAATAATACTTCATCATGTACAACAATACTTCATCATGTATAACAATACTTCATAATTTACAACAATACTTCATAATTTATAACAATAATTCATCATGTATAACAATACTTCATAATTTATAACAATACTTCATCATGTACAACAATACTTCATCATGTATAACAATACTTCATCATGTATAACAACACTTCATCATGTACAACAATACTTCATCATGTATAACAATACTTCATCATGTATAACAATACTTCATCATGTACAACAATACTTCATCATGTATAACAATACTTCATCATTTATAACAATACTTCATCATGTACAACAATACTTCATCATGTACAACAATACTTCATCATGTATAACAATACTTCATAATTTATAACAATACTTCATAATTTATAACAATAATTCATCATGTATAACAATACTTCATAATTTATAACAATACTTCATAATTTATAACAATACTTCATCATGTACAACAATACTTCATCATGTATAACAATACTTCATCATGTATAACAACACTTCATCATGTACAACAATACTTCATAATGGTTAACAATACTTCATCATGTACAACAATACTTCATCATGTATAATAATACTTCATCATGTACAACAATACTTCATCATTTACAACAATACTTCATCATGTCTAACAATACTTCATCATGTACACCATACTTCATCATGTACAACAATACTTCATCATGTATAACAATACTTCATAATTTATAACAATACTTAATTTATAACAATACTTCATCATGTATAACAATACTTCATCATGTACAACAACACTTCATCATGTATAACAATACTTCATCATGTATAACAATACGTCATAATTTATAACAATACTTCATCATGTACAACAAAACTTCATCATGTATAACAATACTTCATCATGTACAACAATACTTAATTTATAACAATACTTCATCATGTACAACAATACTTCATCATGTACAACAATACTTCATCATGTACAACAATACTTCATCATGTATAATAATACTTCATCATGTACAACAATACTTCATCATGTATAACAATACTTCATCATGTACAACAATACTTCATCATGTATAACAATACTTCATCATGTACAACAATACTTCATCATGTATAACAATACTTCATCATGTACAACAATACTTCATCATGTATAACAATACTTCATCATGTACAACAATACTTCATCATGTACAACAATACTTCATCATGTACAACAATACTTCATCATGTATAACAATACTTCATCATGTACAACAATACTTCATAATTTATAACAATACTTCATAATTTATAACAATACTTCATCATGTACAACAATACTTCATCATGTACAACAATACTTCATAATTTATAACAATACTTCATCATGTATAACAATACTTCATAATTTATAACAATACTTCATAATTTATAACAATACTTCATAATTTATAACAATACTTCATAATTTATAACAATACTTCATCATGTACAACAATACTTCATCATGTACAACAATACTTCATCATTTATAACAATACTTCATCATGTACAACAATACTTCATCATGTATAACAATACTTCATCATGTATAACAATACGTCATAATTTATAACAATACTTCATCATGTACAACAAAACTTCATCATGTATAACAATACTTCATCATGTACAACAATACTTAATTTATAACAATACTTCATCATGTACAACAATACTTCATCATGTACAACAATACTTCATCATGTACAACAACACTTCATCATGTACAACAATACTTCATCATGGTTAACAATACTTCATCATGTATAACAATACTTCATCATGTACAACAATACTTCATCATGTATAATAATACTTCATCCTGTACAACAATACTTCATCATGTAAAACAATACTTCATCATGTATAACAATACTTCATCATGTACAACAATACTTCATCATGTATAACAATACTTCATCATGTACAACAATACTTCATCATGGTTAACAATACTTCATCATGTACAACAATACTTCATCATGTATAATAATACTTCATCATGTACAACAATACTTCATCATTTACAACAATACTTCATCATGTCTAACAATACTTCATCATGTACACCATACTTCATCATGTACAACAATACTTCATCATGTATAACAATACTTCATAATTTATAACAATACTTAATTTATAACAATACTTCATCATGTATAACAATACTTCATCGTGTACAACAACACTTCATCATGTATAACAATACTTCATCATGTATAACAATACGTCATAATTTATAACAATACTTCATCATGTACAACAAAACTTCATCATGTATAACAATACTTCATCATGTACAACAATACTTAATTTATAACAATACGTCATCATTTATAACAATACTTCATCATGTACAACAAAACTTCATCATGTATGACAATACTTCATCATGTACAACAATACTTAATTTATAACAATACTTCATCATGTACAACAATACTTCATCATGTACAACAATACTTCATCATGTATAACAATACTTCATCATGTACAACAATACTTAATTTATAACAATACTTCATCATGTACAACAATACTTCATCATGTACAACAATACTTCATCATGTACAACAACACTTCATCATGTACAACAATACTTCATCATGGTTAACAATACTTCATCATGTATAACAATACTTCATCATGTACAACAATACTTCATCATGTATAATAATACTTCATCCTGTACAACAATACTTCATCATGTAAAACAATACTTCATCATGTATAACAATACTTCATCATGTACAACAATACTTCATCATGTATAACAATACTTCATCATGTACAACAATACTTCATCATGGTTAACAATACTTCATCATGTACAACAATACTTCATCATGTATAATAATACTTCATCATGTACAACAATACTTCATCATTTACAACAATACTTCATCATGTCTAACAATACTTCATCATGTACACCATACTTCATCATGTACAACAATACTTCATCATGTATAACAATACTTCATAATTTATAACAATACTTAATTTATAACAATACTTCATCATGTATAACAATACTTCATCGTGTACAACAACACTTCATCATGTATAACAATACTTCATCATGTATAACAATACGTCATAATTTATAACAATACTTCATCATGTACAACAAAACTTCATCATGTAGAACAATACTTCATCATGTACAACAATACTTAATTTATAACAATACGTCATCATTTATAACAATACTTCATCATGTACAACAAAACTTCATCATGTATGACAATACTTCATCATGTACAACAATACTTAATTTATAACAATACTTCATCATGTACAACAATACTTCATCATGTACAACAATACTTCATCATGTACAACAATACTTCATCATGTATAATAATACTTCATCATGTACAACAATACTTCATCATGTATAACAATACTTCATCATGTACAACAATACTTCATCATGTATAACAATACTTCATCATGTACAACAATACTTCATCATGTATAACAATACTTCATCATGTACAACAATACTTCATCATGTATAACAATACTTCATCATGTACAACAATACTTCATCATGTACAACAATACTTCATCATGTATAACAATACTTCATCATGTACAACAATACTTCATAATTTATAACAATACTTCATAATTTATAACAATACTTCATCATGTACAACAATACTTCATCATGTACAACAATACTTCATAATTTATAACAATACTTCATCATGTATAACAATACTTCATAATTTATAACAATACTTCATAATTTATAACAATACTTCATCATGTACAACAATACTTCATAATTTATAACAATACTTCATAATTTATAACAATACTTCATCATGTACAACAATACTTCATCATGTACAACAATACTTCATCATTTATAACAATACTTCATCATGTACAACAATACTTCATCATGTATAACAATACTTCATCATGTATAACAATACGTCATAATTTATAACAATACTTCATCATGTACAACAAAACTTCATCGTGTACAACAACACTTCATCATGTATAACAATACTTCATCATGTATAACAATACGTCATAATTTATAACAATACTTCATCATGTACAACAAAACTTCATCATGTATAACAATACTTCATCATGTACAACAATACTTAATTTATAACAATACGTCATCATTTATAACAATACTTCATCATGTACAACAAAACTTCATCATGTATGACAATACTTCATCATGTACAACAATACTTAATTTATAACAATACTTCATCATGTACAACAATACTTCATCATGTACAACAATACTTCATCATGTACAACAATACTTCATCATGTATAATAATACTTCATCATGTACAACAATACTTCATCATGTATAACAATACTTCATCATGTACAACAATACTTCATCATGTATAACAATACTTCATCATGTACAACAATACTTCATCATGTATAACAATACTTCATCATGTACAACAATACTTCATCATGTATAACAATACTTCATCATGTACAACAATACTTCATCATGTACAACAATACTTCATCATGTATAACAATACTTCATCATGTACAACAATACTTCATAATTTATAACAATACTTCATAATTTATAACAATACTTCATCATGTACAACAATACTTCATCATGTACAACAATACTTCATAATTTATAACAATACTTCATCATGTATAACAATACTTCATAATTTATAACAATACTTCATAATTTATAACAATACTTCATCATGTACAACAATACTTCATAATTTATAACAATACTTCATAATTTATAACAATACTTCATCATGTACAACAATACTTCATCATGTACAACAATACTTCATCATTTATAACAATACTTCATCATGTACAACAATACTTCATCATGTATAACAATACTTCATCATGTATAACAATACGTCATAATTTATAACAATACTTCATCATGTACAACAAAACTTCATCATGTATAACAATACTTCATCATGTACAACAATACTTAATTTATAACAATACTTCATCATGTACAACAATACTTCATCATGTACAACAACACTTCATCATGTACAACAATACTTCATCATGGTTAACAATACTTCATCATGTATAACAATACTTCATCATGTACAACAATACTTCATCATGTATAACAATACTTCATCATGTACAATAATACTTCATCATGTACAACAATACTTCATTATGTACAATAATACTTCATCATGTATAATAATACTTCATCTTGTACAACAATACTTCATCATGTACAATAATACTTCATCATGTATAATAATACTTCATCATGTATAATAATACTTCATCATGTACAACAATACTTCATCATGTATAATAATACTTCATCATGTATAATAATACTTCATCTTCTACAACAATACTTCATCATGTACAATAATACTTCATCATGTATAATAATACTTCATCATGTACAATGATACTTCATCATGTATAATAATACTTCATCATGTACAACAATACTTCATCATGTATAACAATACTTCATAATTTATAACAATACTTCATCATGTACAACAATACTTCATCATGTATAACAATACTTCATCATGTATAACAACACTTCATCATGTACAACAATACTTCATCATGGTTAACAATACTTCATCATGTATAACAATACTTCATCATGTACAAGAATACTTCATCATGTATAATAATACTTCATCATGTACAACAATACTTCATCATGTATAACAATACTTCATCATGTATAACAATACGTCATAATTTATAACAATACTTCATCATGTACAACAAAACTTCATCATGTATAACAATACTTCATCATGTACAACAATTCTTAATTTATAACAATACTTCATCATGTACAACAATACTTCATCATGTACAACAATACGTCATCATGTATAACAACACTTCATCATGTACAACAATACTTCATCATGTATAACAATACTTCATCATGTACAACAATACTTCATCATGTATAATAATACTTCATCATGTACAATAATACTTCATCATGTACAACAATACTTCATCATGTACAATAATACTTCATCATGTATAATAATGCTTCATCATGTACAACAATACTTCATCATGTATAATAATACTTCATCATGTATAATAATACATCATCATGTACAACAATACTTCATCATGTATAATAATACTTCATCATGTATAATAATACTTCATCATGTACAATAATACTTCATCATGTATAATAATACTTCATCATGTACAACAATACTTCATCATGTATAACAATACTTCATAATTTATAACAATACTTCATAATTTATAACAATAATTCATCATGTATAACAATACTTCATAATTTATAACAATACTTCATAATTTATAACAATACTTCATCATGTACAACAATACTTCATCATGTATAACAATACTTCATCATGTATAACAACACTTCATCATGTACAACAATACTTCATCATGGTTAACAATACTTCATCATGTATAACAATACTTCATCATGTACAACAATACTTCATCATGTATAATAATACTTCATCATGTACAACAATACTTCATCATTTACAACAATACTTCATCATGTCTAACAATACTTCATCATGTACACCATACTTCATCATGTACAACAATACTTCATCATGTATAACAATACTTCATAATTTATAACAATACTTAATTTATAACAATACTTCATCATGTATAACAATACTTCATCATGTACAACAACACTTCATCATGTATAACAATACTTCATCATGTATAACAATACGTCATAATTTATAACAATACTTCATCATGTACAACAAAACTTCATCATGTATAACAATACTTCATCATGTACAACAATACTTAATTTATAACAATACTTCATCATGTACAACAATACTTCATCATGTACAACAATACTTCATCATGTACAACAATACTTCATCATGTATAATAATACTTCATCATGTACAACAATACTTCATCATGGATAACAATACTTCATCATGTACAACAATACTTCATCATGTATAACAATACTTCATCATGTACAACAATACTTCATCATGTATAACAATACTTCATCATGTACAACAATACTTCATCATGTATAACAATACTTCATCATGTACAACAATACTTCATCATGTACAACAATACTTCATCATGTATAACAATACTTCATCATGTACAATACTTCATAATTTATAACAATACTTCATAATTTATAACAATACTTCATCATGTACAACAATACTTCATCATGTACAACAATACTTCATAATTTACAACAATACTTCATCATGTATAACAATACTTCATAATTTATAACAATACTTCATAATTTATAACAATACTTCATCATGTATAACAATACTTCATAATTTATAACAATACTTCATAATTTATAACAATACTTCATCATGTACAACAATACTTCATCATGTACAACAATACTTCATCATTTATAACAATACTTCATCATGTACAACAATACTTCATCATGTATAACAATACTTCATCATGTATAACAATACGTCATAATTTATAACAATACTTCATCATGTACAACAAAACTTCATCATGTATAACAATACTTCATCATGTACAACAATACTTAATTTATAACAATACTTCATCATGTACAACAATACTTCATCATGTACAACAACACTTCATCATGTACAACAATACTTCATCATGGTTAACAATACTTCATCATGTATAACAATACTTCATCATGTACAACAATACTTCATCATGTATAATAATACTTCATCCTGTACAACAATACTTCATCATGTAAAACAATACTTCATCATGTATAACAATACTTCATCATGTACAACAATACTTCATCATGTATAACAATACTTCATCATGTACAATAATACTTCATCATGTACAACAATACTTCATTATGTACAATAATACTTCATCATGTATAATAATACTTCATCATGTACAACAATACTTCATCATGTATAATAATACTTCATCATGTATAATAATACTTCATCATGTACAACAATACTTCATCATGTATAATAATACTTCATCATGTATAATAATACTTCATCTTGTACAACAATACTTCATCATGTACAATAATACTTCATCATGTATAATAATACTTCATCATGTACAATGATACTTCATCATGTATAATAATACTTCATCATGTACAACAATACTTCATCATGTATAACAATACTTCATAATTTATAACAATACTTCATCATGTACAACAATACTTCATCATGTATAACAATACTTCATCATGTATAACAATACGTCATAATTTATAACAATACTTCATCATGTACAACAAAACTTCATCATGTATAACAATACTTCATCATGTACAACAATACTTAATTTATAACAATACTTCATCATGTACAACAATACTTCATCATGTACAACAATACTTCATCATGTATAACAACACTTCATCATGTACAACAATACTTCATCATGGTTAACAATACTTCATCATGTATAACAATACTTCATCATGTACAACAATACTTCATCATGTATAATAATACTTCATCCTGTACAACAATACTTCATCATGTAAAACAATACTTCATCATGTATAACAATACTTCATCATGTACAACAATACTTCATCATGTATAACAATAGTTCATCATGTACAACAATACTTCATCATGTATAATAATACTTCATCATGGATAATAATACTTCATCATGTACAACAATACTTCATCATGTATAATAATACTTCATCATGTATAATAATACTTCATCTTGTACAACAATACTTCATCATGTACAACAATACTTCATCATGTACAACAATACTTCATCATGTATAACAATACTTCATAATTTATAACAATACTTCATTTATAACAATACTTCATCATGTACAACAATACTTCATCATGTATAACAATACTTCATCATTTATAACAATACTTCATCATGTACAACAATACTTCATCATGTACAACAATACTTCATCATGTATAACAATACTTCATCATGTACAACAATACTTCATCATGTATAACAATACTTCATCATGTACAACAATACTTCATCATGTATAACAATACTTCATAATTTATAACAATACTTCATCATGTACAACAATACTTCATCATGTACAACAATACTTCATCATTTATAACAATACTTCATCATGTACAACAATACTTCATCATGTATAACAATACTTCATCATGTATAACAATACGTCATAATTTATAACAATACTTCATCATGTACAACAAAACTTCATCATGTATAACAATACTTCATCATGTACAACAATACTTAATTTATAACAATACTTCATCATGTACAACAATACTTCATCATGTACAACAATACTTCATCATGTATAACAACACTTCATCATGTACAACAATACTTCATCATGGTTAACAATACTTCATCATGTATAACAATACTTCATCATGTACAACAATACTTCATCATGTATAATAATACTTCATCCTGTACAACAATACTTCATCATGTAAAACAATACTTCATCATGTATAACAATACTTCATCATGTACAACAATACTTCATCATGTATAACAATAGTTCATCATGTACAACAATACTTCATCATGTATAATAATACTTCATCATGGATAATAATACTTCATCATGTACAACAATACTTCATCATGTATAATAATACTTCATCATGTATAATAATACTTCATCTTGTACAACAATACTTCATCATGTACAATAATACTTCATCATGTATAATAATACTTCATCATGTACAATAATACTTCATCATGTATAATAATACTTCATCATGTACAACAATACTTCATCATGTATAACAATACTTCATAATTTATAACAATACTTCATAATTTATAACAATAATTCATCATGTATAACAATACTTCATAATTTATAACAATACTTCATAATTTATAACAACACTTCATCATGTACAACAATACTTCATCATGTATAATAATACTTCATCATGTACAACAATACTTCATCATGTACAACAATACTTCATCATTTATAACAATACTTCATCATGTACAACAATACTTCATCATGTATAACAATACTTCATCATGTACAATAATACTTCATCATGTATAATAATACTTCATCAGGTACAACAATACTTCATCATGTATAATAATACTTCATCATGTATAATAATACTTCATCATGTACAACAATACTTCATCATGTACAATAATACTTCATCATGTATAACAATACTTCATCATTTATAACAATACTTCATCATGTATAATAATACTTCATCATGTACAACAATACTTCATCATGTATAATAATACTTCATCATGTATAATAATACTTCATCATGTACAACAATACTTCATCATGTACAACAATACTTCATTTATAACAATACTTCATCATGTACAACAATACTTCATCATGTACAACAATACTTCATCATGAATAACAATACTTCATCATGTACAACAATACTTCATCATGTACAACAACACATCATCATGTATAACAATACTTCATCATGTATAACAATACGTCATAATTTATAACAATACTTCATCATGTACAACAAAACTTCATCATGTATAACAATACTTCATCATGTACAACAATACTTAATTTATAACAATACTTCATCATGTACAACAATACTTCATCATGTACAACAATACTTCATCATGGTTAACAATACTTCATCATGTATAACAATACTTCATCATGTATAATAATACTTCATCATGTATAATAATACTTCATCATGTACAACAATACTTCATCATGTACAATAATACTTCATCATGTATAACAATACTTCATCTTTACAAAACTAATTCATGTCCATAATACCGCCCCTCATGTCATCACCCCCCTCCTCCCCTTTATAACCACCTTCTTCATCATGTACAACAATACTTCATCATGTACAACAATACTTCATCATGTATAACAATACTTCATCATGTACAACAAAACTTCATCATGTACAACAATACTTCATCATGTACAACAATACTTAATTTATAACAATACTTCATCATGTACAACAATACTTCATCATGTACAACAATACTTCATCATGTATAACAACACTTCATCATGTACAACAATACTTCATCATGGTTAACAATACTTCATCATGTATAACAATACTTCATCATGTACAACAATACTTCATCATGTATAAAAATACTTCATCCTGTACAACAATACTTCATCATGTATAACAATACTTCATCATGTACAACAATACTTCATCATGTATAACAATACTTCATCATGTACAATAATACTTCATCATGTACAACAATACTTCATCATGTACAATAATACTTCATCATGTATAATAATACTTCATCATGTACAACAATACTTCATCATGTACAATAATACTTCATCATGTATAATAATACTTCATCATGTACAATAATACTTCATAATTTATAACAATACTTAATTTATAACAATACTTCATCATGTATAACAATACTTCATCATGTACAACAATACTTCATCATGTACAACAATACTTCATCATGTATAACAATACTTCATCATGTACAACAATACTTCATCATGTATAACAATACTTCATAATTTATAACAATACTTCATTTATAACAATACTTCATCATGTACAACAATACTTCATCATGTATAACAATACTTCATCATTTATAACAATACTTCATCATGTACAACAATACTTCATCATGTACAACAATACTTCATCATGTATAACAATACTTCATCATGTACAACAATACTTCATCATGTATAACAATACTTCATCATGTACAACAATACTTCATCATGTATAACAATACTTCATAATTTATAACAATACTTCATCATGTACAACAATACTTCATCATGTACAACAATACTTCATCATTTATAACAATACTTCATCATGTACAACAATACTTCATCATGTATAACAATACTTCATCATGTATAACAATACGTCATAATTTATAACAATACTTCATCATGTACAACAAAACTTCATCATGTATAACAATACTTCATCATGTACAACAATACTTAATTTATAACAATACTTCATCATGTACAACAATACTTCATCATGTACAACAATACTTCATCATGTATAACAACACTTCATCATGTACAACAATACTTCATCATGGTTAACAATACTTCATCATGTATAACAATACTTCATCATGTACAACAATACTTCATCATGTATAATAATACTTCATCCTGTACAACAATACTTCATCATGTAAAACAATACTTCATCATGTATAACAATACTTCATCATGTACAACAATACTTCATCATGTATAACAATAGTTCATCATGTACAACAATACTTCATCATGTATAATAATACTTCATCATGGATAATAATACTTCATCATGTACAACAATACTTCATCATGTATAATAATACTTCATCATGTATAATAATACTTCATCTTGTACAACAATACTTCATCATGTACAATAATACTTCATCATGTATAATAATACTTCATCATGTACAATAATACTTCATCATGTATAATAATACTTCATCATGTACAACAATACTTCATCATGTATAACAATACTTCATAATTTATAACAATACTTCATAATTTATAACAATAATTCATCATGTATAACAATACTTCATAATTTATAACAATACTTCATAATTTATAACAACACTTCATCATGTACAACAATACTTCATCATGTATAATAATACTTCATCATGTACAACAATACTTCATCATGTATAATAATACTTCATCATGTATAATAATACTTCATCATGTATAACAATACTTCATCATTTATAACAATACTTCATCATGTACAACAATACTTCATCATGTACAACAATACTTCATCATGTATAACAATACTTCATCATGTACAACAATACTTCATCATGTACAACAATACTTCATTTATAACAATACTTCATCATGTATAACAATACTTCATCATGTACAACAATACTTCATCATGTACAACAACACTTCATCATGTATAACAATACTTCATCATGTATAACAATACGTCATAATTTATAACAATACTTCATCATGTACAACAAAACTTCATCATGTATAACAATACTTCATCATGTTCAACAATACTTAATTTATAACAATACTTCATCATGTACAACAATACTTCATCATGTACAACAATACGTCATCATGTATAACAACACTTCATCATGTACAACAATACTTCATCATGTATAACAATACTTCATCATGTACAACAATACTTCATCATGTATAATAATACTTCATCCTGTACAACAATACTTCATCATGTACAACAATACTTCATCATGTATAACAATACTTCATCATGTACAACAATACTTCATCATGTATAACAATACTTCATCATGTACAATAATACTTCATCATGTACAACAATACTTCATCATGTACAATAATACTTCATCATGTATAATAATACTTCATCATGTACAACAATACTTCATCATGTATAATAATACTTCATCATGTATAATAATACTTCATCATGTACAACAATACTTCATCATGTATAATAATACTTCATCATGTATAATAATACTTCATCATGTACAATAATACTTCATCATGTATAATAATACTTCATCATGTACAACAATACTTCATCATGTATAACAATACTTCATAATTTATAACAATACTTCATAATTTATAACAATACTTCATCATGTATAACAATACTTCATAATTTATAACAATACTTAATTTATAACAATACTTCATCATGTACAACAATACTTCATCATGTACAACAATACTTCATCATGTATAACAATACTTCATCATGTACAACAATACTTCATCATGTATAACAATACTTCATCATGTACAACAATACTTCATCATGTATAACAATACTTCATCATGTACAACACTACTTCATCATGAATAACAATACTTCATCATGTACAACAATACTTCATCATGTATAACAATACTTCATAATTTATAACAATACTTAATTTATAACAATACTTCATAATTTATAACAATACTTCATCATGTATAACAATACTTCATAATTTATAACAATACTTCATAATTTATAACAATACTTCATCATGTATAACAATACTTCATCATTTATAACAATACTTCATAATTTATAACAATACTTCATCATGTACAACAATACTTCATCATGTATAACAATACTTCATCATGTATAACAATACTTCATCATGTACAACAATACTTCATCATGTACAACAATACTTCATAATTTATAACAATACTTCATAATTTATAACAACACTTCATCATGTACAACAATACTTCATCATGTACAACAATACTTCATCATGTGTAACAATACTTCATAATTTATAACAATACTTCATCATGTATAACAATACTTCATAATTTATAACAATACTTCATAATTTATAACAATACTTCATCATGTATAACAATACTTCATAATTTATAACAATACTTCATAATTTATAACAATACTTCATCATGTACAACAATACTTCATCATGTACAACAATACTTCATCATTTATAACAATACTTCATCATGTACAACAATACTTCATCATGTATAACAATACTTCATCATGTATAGCAATACGTCATAATTTATAACAATACTTCATCATGTACAACAATACTTCATCATGTATAACAATACTTCATTATGTACAATAATACTTCATCATGTATAATAATACTTCATCATGTACAACAATACTTCATCATGTATAATAATACTTCATCATGTATAATAATACTTCATCATGTACAACAATACTTCATCATGTATAATAATACTTCATCATGTATAATAATACTTCATCTTGTACAACAATACTTCATCATGTACAATAATACTTCATCATGTATAATAATACTTCATAATTTATAACAATACTTCATCATGTACAACAATACTTCATCATGTATAACAATACTTCATCATGTATAACAACACTTCATCATGTACAACAATACTTCATCATGTACAACAATACTTCATCATGTACAACAATACTTCATAATTTATAACAATACTTCATAATTTATAACAACACTTCATCATGTACAACAATACTTCATCATGTACAACAATACTTCATCATGTGTAACAATACTTCATAATTTATAACAATACTTCATCATGTATAACAATACTTCATAATTTATAACAATACTTCATAATTTATAACAATACTTCATCATGTATAACAGTACTTCATAATTTATAACAATACTTCATAATTTATAACAATACTTCATCATGTACAACAATACTTCATCATGTACAACAATACTTCATCATTTATAACAATACTTCATCATGTACAACAATACTTCATCATGTATAACAATACTTCATCATGTATAACAATACGTCATAATTTATAACAATACTTCATCATGTACAACAAAACTTCATCATGTATAACAATACTTCATCATGTACAACAATACTTAATTTATAACAATACTTCATCATGTACAACAATACTTCATCATGTACAACAATACTTCATCATGTACAACAACACTTCATCATGTACAACAATACTTCATCATGGTTAACAATACTTCATCATGTATAACAATACTTCATCATGTATAATAATACTTCATCCTGTACAACAATACTTCATCATGTAAAACAATACTTCATCATGTATAACAATACTTCATCATGTACAACAATACTTCATCATGTATAACAATACTTCATCATGTACAATAATACTTCATCATGTACAACAATACTTCATTATGTACAATAATACTTCATCATGTATAATAATACTTCATCATGTACAACAATACTTCATCATGTATAATAATACTTCATCATGTATAATAATACTTCATCATGTACAACAATACTTCATCATGTATAATAATACTTCATCATGTATAATAATACTTCATCTTGTACAACAATACTTCATCATGTACAATAATACTTCATCATGTATAATAATACTTCATAATTTATAACAATACTTCATCATGTACAACAATACTTCATCATGTATAACAATACTTCATCATGTATAACAACACTTCATCATGTACAACAATACTTCATCATGGTTAACAATACTTCATCATGTATAACAATACTTCATCATGTACAACAATACTTCATCATGTATAATAATACTTCATCATGTACAACAATACTTCATCATGTATAATAATACTTCATCATGTATAATAATACTTCATCATGTATAACAATACTTCATCATTTATAACAATACTTCATCATGTACAACAATACTTCATCATGTACAACAATACTTCATCATGTATAACAATACTTCATCATGTACAACAATACTTCATCATGTACAACAATACTTCATTGATAACAATACTTCATCATGTACAACAATACTTCATCATGTACAACAATACTTCATCATGAATAACAATACTTCATCATGTACAACAATACTTCATCATGTACAACAACACTTCATCATGTATAACAATACTTCATCATGTATAACAATACGTCATAATTTATAACAATACTTCATCATGTACAACAAAACTTCATCATGTATAACAATACTTCATCATGTACAACAATACTTAATGTATAACAATACTTCATCATGTACAACAATACTTCATCATGTACAACAATACTTCATCATGTATAATAATACTTCATCATGTACAACAATACTTCATCATGTATAACAATACTTCATCATGTACAACAATACTTCATCATGTATAACAATACTTCATAATTTATGACAATACTTCATAATTTATAACAATAATTCATCATGTATAACAATACTTCATAATTTATAACAATACTTCATAATTTATAACAATACTTCATCATGTACAACAATACTTCATCATGTATAACAATACTTCATCATGTATAACAACACTTCATCATGTATAACAATACTTCATCATGTACAACAATACTTCATCATGTATAACAATACTTCATCATGTACAACAATAATTCATCATGTACAACAATACTTCATCATTTATAACAATACTTCATCATGTACAACAATACTTCATCATGTACAACAATACTTCATCATGTATAACAATACTTCATAATTTATAACAATACTTCATCATGTATAACAATACTTCATAATTTATAACAATACTTCATAATTTATAACAATACTTCATCATGTACAACAATACTTTGTCATGTATAATAATACTTCATCATTTATAATAATACTTCATCATGTACAACAAAACTTCATCATGTACAATAATACTTCATCGTGTATAATAATACTTCATCATGTACAATAATACTTCATCATGTATAATAATACTTCATCATGTACAACAATACTTCATTATGTACAATAATACTTCATCATGTATAATAATACTTCATCATGTACAATAATACTTCATCATGTATAATAATACTTCATCATGTACAACAATACTTCATCATGTACAACAATACTTCATCATGTATAACAATACTTCATCCTGTACAACAATACTTCATCATGTACAACAACACTTCATCATGTATAACAATACTTCATCATGTACAACAATACTTCATCATGTATAACAATACTTCATCATGTACAATAATACTTCATCATGTACAACAATACTTCATCATGTACAATAATACTTCATCATGTATAATAATACTTCATCATGTACAACAATACTTCATCATGTATAATAATACTTCATCATGTACAACAATACTTCATCATGTATAACAATACTTCATCATGTACAACAATACTTCATCATGTATAACAATACTTCATCATGTACAATAATACTTCATCATGTATAATAATACTTCATCATGTACAACAATACTTCATCATGTATAATAATACTTCATCATGTATAATAATACTTCATCATGTACAACAATACTTCATCATGTATAATAATACTTCATCATGTATAATAATACTTCATCATGTATAACAATACTTCATCATTTATAACAATACTTCATCATGTACAACAATACTTCATCATGTACAACAATACTTCATCATGTATAACAATACTTCATCATGTACAACAAAACTTCATCATGTACAACAATACTTCATCATGTACAACAAAACTTCATGTACAACAATACTTCATCATGTACAACAATACTTAATTTATAACAATACTTCATCATGTACAACAATACTTCATCATGTACAACAATACTTCATCATGTATAACAACACTTCATCATGTACAACAATACTTCATCATGGTTAACAATACTTCATCATGTATAACAATACTTCATCATGTACAACAATACTTCATCATGTATAATAATACTTCATCCTGTACAACAATACTTCATCATGTACAACAATACTTCATCATGTATAACAATACTTCATCATGTACAATAATACTTCATCATGTACAACAATACTTCATCATGTACAATAATACTTCATCATGTATAATAATACTTCATCATGTACAACAATACTTCATCATGTACAATAATACTTCATCATGTATAATAATACTTCATCATGTATAATAATACTTCATCATGTACAACAATACTTCATCATGTACAATAATACTTCATCATGTACAACAATACTTCATCATGTATAATAATACTTCATCATGTATAATAATACTTCATCATGTACAACAATACTTCATCATGTATAATAATACTTCATCATGTACAATAATACTTCATCATGTATAATAATACTTCATCATGTACAACAATACTTCATTATGTACAATAATACTTCATCATGTATAATAATACTTCATCATGTCCAATAATACTTCATCATGTACAACAATACTTCGTCATGTATAATAATACTTCATCATTTATAATAATACTTCATCATGTACAACAATACTTCATCATGTACAATAATACTTCATCATGTATAATAATACTTCATCATGTACAATAATACTTCATCATGTATAATAATACTTCATCATGTACAACAATACTTCATTATGTACAATAATACTTCATCATGTATAATAATACTTCATCATGTACAATAATACTTCATCATGTATAATAATACTTCATCATGTACAACAATACTTCATCATGTACAACAATACTTCATCATGTATAACAATACTTCATCATGTACAACAATACTTCATCATGTACAACAACACTTCATCATGTATAACAATACTTCATCATGTACAACAAAACTTCATCATGTATAACAATACTTCATCATGTACAACAATACTTA
>CM051690.1:32766737-32771737 GCA_028022725.1 Lycodopsis pacificus | reverse complement strand
CAATTGGAACTTGAAACGGAATTGGCAGCTACAAATGCAAAGCTTCATGTCTTGGAAATAAATTCATCCCAGCGTGGCTCAAAATGTTCAGACGGAATGAACTCTTATGTTGAAAGGAACAAGTTCAAAGAAGCAAGACTATTAAATCCCCATGCCTACACCTTTGTTCATGTTGAAAGGGATGTTATTTCTGTGTCTGATCCCATAACGCAACCACAGGTTGTTAGGCCTAAACAAAGGTCAAAAACACAAATTGATGAGATGCTAGTAACGACTGATGCTCCAGTTCAAGCGACACAAACTGTGACTGAAAATCAAGCAGGACTTGTGCAACCTCAACCCCATCAGAATGACATTGTAAATGTGATGCAAAGACAAAATGACATCGCTGCTCTACTGGTCCAGCAAAATCTGTGCTCTGTCCTGCCTGTAAGAAACATTCCTGTGTTTGATGGAGACCCTCTTCAGTACAGGTCTTTCATCAGAGCTTTTGAAAATGGAGTGGAGGAGAAGACAACTAATTGGAGTGACTGTTTACACTTTCTCGAACAATACACCAGGGGGCAGCCAAGAGACTTGGTGTGCAGTTGTCAACATCTACCTTCAGATCAGGGATACCACCGAGCCAAAAGTCTTCTCGCAGAGCACTTTGGAAACGAATACAAAATTGCATCTACGTATCTGGAGAAGATTCTCGGCTGGACGCCTGTCAAAAGTGAAGATCTTAAAGCATTGCAATCATTTTCCCTGTTTCTTCGAGGATGCTCAAATCTAACAGAGCAAATGATGCATATGAAGGAACTGGACCTACCATCTAATATGAGGAGCATCATCTTGAAACTTCCTTATAAGTTAAGGGAACGGTGGAGAAATGTTGCTTGTGATCTGCAAGAGCGAAGTGGCCGGAGAGCACTGTTTAAGGATCTTGTTGCTTTCATTGAAAAACAAGTCAGAATTGCCTCAGATCCACTTTTTGGCAACATTCAGGACTCACAACCTACCAACTTGAAGGTCCCCAACGTTAGTTACTTGAAGCAAAGGAAAAAGGGAAGCAGCTTTGCCACCAATGTTACTGCATCACTCAGTACACAGGAAACAAGAACAAGTCTTCCTCTCTTCACATCTGTGAAGAGAGAACTGTTTTGTACACAAAGTTGTCACTCATTGGATAAATGCTCACAGTTTAAAGTGAAAGGACATCGTGATAAAATAAACTTTATCAAAGAACGGGGTATTTGTTTTGGTTGCCTGAAAGTAGGCCACACAAGCAAAGACTGCAGGAGTCGCTTGGATTGCAATGTGTGTCACCAAAAGCACCCAGGAGTCCTTCACATAGAGTGGCAAGATAAAAGAACAACCTTTCAACAAACCCAACAGTCTGTGAGCCCTCAAAGTGTCTCAACCACCATGTCTCAAACCTGCGGCCATATTGGGGCTGGTTATGAAGATAATTCCATCTTTTCTATTGTCGCAGTCAAAGTCAAGAGCCCGTTGCAGTAATGGCCGACATCCAAGCCATGTTTCATCAAGTTCATGTCTCAGAAAAGCACATCAACTTTCTCCGCTTCCTCTGGTGGTCTAATGGTGAGACTGCGCAGTCTCCACTGGAGTATCGGATGAAAGTACATCTGTTTGGAGCTGTATCCTCACCAAGTGGTGCAAATTATGCTTTGAGGAGAACTGCAGATGATAATGTCCAACATTTCCCTCCAGAAGTGACAAATACAGTCAAACTGAATTTTTATGTGGATGACTGCCTGAAATCCATGGCGTCAGAGGAGGAGGCACTGCACATGATCAAAGATTTGAATGCTCTCTGTCATAAAGGAGGATTCAATCTTTCAAGATGGATCAGCAACAGCCGCACAGTGCTGCTGTCAATCGCTGAGGACAAAAGACCAAAAGAAATGGTGGATCTGGATTTGGATACAGACCAACTTCCAATGGAGCGAGCACTAGGACTAGAGTGGTGCATTGAAACTGACAAGTTCAAGTTCAGGACATCATTACAACAACAGCCAAACACCAGAAGAGGCATTTTGTCAGTGGTCAGCTCACTTTATGACCCTTTGGGATTTCTAGCCCCATTCAGCATGCCAGCCAAGCTGTTATTGCAGGAGCTTTGTAGGAGAAACTTGGGTTGGGATGACTCTATTCCCCACTGTTTCTCTGAACAATGGTCTAATTGGCTAGAGGACCTGCAAAGGATGTCTGAGTTCAAAGTGGACCGCTGTATTAAGCCCAGAGACTTTGGAGAACCTGCTACAGCACAACTTCACCACTTTTCTGATGCCAGTCAAGTTGGCTATGGAACTGTGTCTTACGTGAGATTGGAAACTCATGATAAAGTACATGTTGCATTTCTCTTGGGAAAGGCCAGAGTTGCCCCACTAAAGCAGACCACAATTCCTCGACTGGAACTCACAGCCGCAGTTCTTGCAGTTCGTGTGGATAAAATGCTTCGGAAGGAGTTGCAACTCAAGCTGGAGAAGTCAGTCTTCTGGACGGACAGCACAACAGTCCTTAAATATATCTCGAGTGAAACCAGACGATTCCACACTTTTGTGGCAAACAGAACCTCTTTCATCAGAGAAGCAGCAGATGTAGATCAGTGGAGATATGTGGGTTCCAAGGAAAATCCAGCAGATGAAGCATCAAGAGGAATGAGAGCTGAGGATTTCTTGAAAGGCAGGAGATGGATAAATGGACCTGAGTTTCTCTATCAGTCAAAGAAGGAGTGGCCTAAACTTGATGTGAATCTTGATGTGATTTCTGCAGATGACCCAGAGGTCAAAAGGGACTTAAAGGTAAATGCTATCATCAAGGATTTGGAAAATGCTACCAACCACCTGATCTACTATTTTTCATCTTGGACTAGACTAAAAACATCTGTGGCTTGGTTTCTGAAGGTCAAAGAACGTCTCTTGTTATTGGGACAGAAGAGAAAGGAGTTTTGTGCTTCTGCAGGCCTCAGAAAGGACGATCTGAAGAATCAGGAGCATGAAGTGGAAAGAAAAGTTCAAAGCTTTAAAGCCACACTCAAATGACAAAGAGTAACACCTGAAGATCTTGCTAAGGCAGAGCAGTCAATCATTCAATATGTACAACGACACAAGTTCAAAGCTGAAATTGCTTCACTGAACATCATGGACTGATGTTTTCTCCACCTCTATCTTCTCTCTCTCTCTCTCTCTCTCCCTCTCTCTCTCTAATCTTTCTTTTTTGTTGTAGGTGTCAAAGAAGAAGATTAGGTCATGTTTATTGTAGGAATAGCTCGTTTGAGAATAATAATTGTGATATTATGCACAATTAGGGGCCGGAATGTTGGAGCTATTTATTTGATATTGTATTTTGTTATTTCATTTATAAGTAGTATTGTTTAATTATTGTAGATGTTTTATATATTAAGATAATTTTTCTCTTTAATAGTCATTTGTTTAGTTATATTATTTTTTGGGTAATTACTGTGGGCACCTGTTGCTATTTAAACAAGGAGAAAGATAGGACCAGCATGCACCGGGGTGGGCGTATAGTTTTTACCAGCCGCACAGCAGCATTGCACAGCACAAAAGGAGTTTTTGTTAGTTAGTTTGTTTGCTTTATTTAATAAATACACGAAAATGGAATCCTGCTTGGACATTCACTATCTTCTGGCTGCGTACGAATACCGACCACGGTGCATCAGTGGCGTTTGATTATTATTTGTTTAAGTTTGAGTGCTGGGCAAGTTAACGCGTTATTCTCGCGTTAACGCATTCATTAATTAAGTATCATTCCTTTAAATGATTGTTTTAAGAGTTTTTAATGTGTTTTGTTTGTAATATCTTATTCAAGATGGCGCCGGCTATGGCTGCTTCGTCGAGTTGGTGCTGATTGTTTTGTGTTGTTTTTGTTGTAAATACTGCTTTCTGCTGCGATACCGGAGCTCTTTCACCAGAGATGAGCTCGTAAACATCAGGGGAACAACTCCAGCGGACTTACTTCCAACTTTTCTTTTAACTTCTGTGGAATTACTGGACATTCTTGTCAAATGTGCGCTCACCTTTGCCCGTGCAGCGAAACGCCGTCGGGAGGGAAACGGGCCGTCAGGGCCTGCAAGGCTTCTCTGCCGGCCTCAACAGAATCACAAAGCCATTTATATTTAAAAGAAAAAAAATCAGCTCTCAGCCAATGACTCTGCTTCTGTGTGGAGAGGCCTCAGACAGATTACCGACTACAAGCCTCAGACCCCGCCCCCCCCCCTCCATGAACGACCTCCGCCTGGCAGACGAGCTGAGTGAGCACTACTGTCGCTTTCAAAGACAATGGGACGGTCCTGACTCCATCCCCCACAGCCCCATCAACCAACAACAGACCACCAGCCCCCCCTCCCCCAGCTCAGCAGGGGCCCATGCCTCTGCACCACCCATTCCAGCGCCCCCCCCACCCCCAGTGATGACTCTCTCTATTCAGGAGAGAGATGTGAACAGGAACTTTAAAAACGGAACCCCCGCAAAGCAGCCGGCCCGGACTCTGTCTCCCCCTCCACCCTGAAGCACTGTGCTGATCAGCTGTCTCCGGTGTTCACAGACATCTTCAACACCTCCCTGGAGACATGCCACGTACCTCAAGGTCTCCACCATCATCCCTGTCCCTAAAAAAACAAGGATCACAGGACTCAGTGACTACAGGCCCATCGCCCTGACCTCTGTGGTCATGAAGTCCTTTGAGCGCCTGGTCCTGTCCCACCTAAAAACCCTCACGACCCACTCCTGGACCCCCTGCAGTTCCCCTACAGAGCCAACAGGTCTGTAGGTGATGCAGTCAACATGGCCCATCACTTCATCCTCCAGCATCTGGACTCCCCAGGAACCTAAACCAGGATCCTGTTTGTGGACTTCAGCTCTGCCTTCAACACCATCATCCCGTCTCTGCTGCAGGACAAGCTCTCCCAGCTGCAGGTGGATCACAGACTTCCTGTCCGACAGGAAGCAGCACTTTCAGTCACCTGGTTTGTTTCT
>CM051690.1:32734237-32761737 GCA_028022725.1 Lycodopsis pacificus | reverse complement strand
CTGAAAGCAGTTTTCTCTGAAATCTGTGTGAAGTGTGAGAGCTCTTTCTCTTGTCATTGATTGGTCAGTTTGCTGGCAGGAGGCGGGGGGAACCGACGCACTGCCAACGTCAAGGCGCACGGTTTCGCCAACCTCTTCATCCTGGATAAGAAGGACCTGGCAGAGATCTTAGTAAACTACCCAGAGTCCCAGAAACTCCTCCGCAAGAAAGCCAAGTAAGACACATCCTGTCCCTAAGCTGCTGCCTGGCTCATGGGTCGTCCACTGAAACACAGTCAATATAGATAGATAGATAGATGATAGATGTAAACTTTATTTATCCCCAGGGGGAAATTCGTTTGTAGCAGCAGCAATTTACATAGTAAAATATAACATGTTAGAATTCCAATATGGTACAGGAAATTACAATCAGTACAATGCACAATATCTACAGTACAATAAAATAACAGAGCAGATATTGAATTGAAGGAAGATTCATAAGAAATAAGCTAGAATAGAAAATAGAAATGCTAGAATATATACAGGGAGTCAGCTGGACTGTGTCAGATTTGTGAGTTTTACTGTCTTCTTAGAGAGCGCTCCTTTTCCAAGTTAAGACGTCTGAATAATAAACTGAAAACCAAGAGAATGTTTCAGTTTTATGTGAAATGAATCCATCTTGGATTTTAATGAATTGGAAGGTGATACAAAAATAAGAACGGTAAGAAAGTGCATGTGAGTGTGCATCAGGCTCTGAGCGTGACTTGTTCTTATAATAAGTTATGTAATAAGTTTGATGTGTGACTGAGATGGAAGAACAAATCATCAACTGCCCATCTGCCTCGGCACTTTCCTCAAACACGAGTGTTCCCATCACAAACCGACAAACATTTAGCTGATACCAAATCAGAAGATATTTTCTTATTTTTCATTGAAATGAAGAACCTCTGTTCTACTATCACAATGCATGCAATGTATTCAACTTGATACAAAATTAACTAAATAGCCACAACAGAATATCAATAATATTCTCGAAATCAGTGATTCTCAACTGGTGGGACGCGACCCAAAAGTGGGTTGCGACCCGTTTTCAGTGGGTCTTTGCCTGACAAAAATATATATATATATATATATGTATATATTTATTTTATTTTGAAGGGCATTTTTATGCAGCGGAATTATTCCAGCATTTACGGCACTTGTTCAGCGGTGCAGGAAAAACACCCCAATGCGTTGTGAATCACATCATGTGATGAAGCTCAGCCAATCAAATATGAGTATTCTGTCACGATTCCTGACTTGAGTGAGATGTTCACACACCGTGACACACGGGGAGAGACGAGGACACAGAGAGAGACGAGGACACAGAGAGAGACGAGGACACAGAGAGAGATGAGGACACAGAGAGAGAGCAGAGCAGGACTGTTTATTGAGGTGTGAGTCGTGAAAGTCAAATCATAGGACGATCTCCAAAAGAGAGAAATGGCCAGAGAGACCAGAGTCATCAGACTCTGAAGAATTCACCTCTATGAGTCTTTCCAGTCAAACACTAATTTCTCTTTTTAGAAGATGAGAAAAATATAATATCATGGCTTTTTCACTTCATCCTGAATGAACTGAATTTAAAGCTGCAGGACAATTCAGTGAAAATTATTTTGCTAAAATGAATTTCGTTCAGTAATTTATTTTTTAATCCAGCCGTTATTTTACTTGAAATGAGAAGAACATTTATTCATGTATTTCTATGTATTATTTATAATCCATCCAGTTACATTTGAAAAATGAGAATATTTGTTAAAATATAATTGATGTGTACTTTCTTTATTTGATTTGACAGTTGTTTACTACACAGAGACGTTACTACTACTAGACTTCTTGAATATAGAATATAGAATATAGGGTCGTGGGTCCCGGCTTGTCATTAAGGGGTGATGGTGGGTCCCGCAGCCAGACCAGTTGAGAACCACTGCTCTAAATGAACCGACTGTTACTCGACATCCTGACTGAAGCAGAGGGAACAAAGGTCCACAGCACTGTGCTCATTCAGGGTTAGGGTTCGAATCTCAGAACTCCAGTAAATAGAAAGACATTCAATCAGACAACAACTTGGACATTCAAGTCACACAGCGATTAAAGCAGCAGGACACATGGAGACGTCCTTCACTTCACCCAACATCCCTCAGCAGGTAATGAGTAGAGACACCAGAGCAGCAGCGTGACAGCAAGAGGTATTAACTTCCTGTCTAGACCAGACACTTCATCTGATTGGCTGCATTGTGCACGTGAGGCTCTGAAGTGGGCGTGTCTATTTAACCTGCCCGTTACAGAGACATGACACAGGTGGAAAACAGTCTTTAATGAGTCACTGTGCGCCAGTTGGTGTTTCTTCTGACGAGTACTGTACTGACCCTTCAGTAGATACACGGTCCAGGTTCTGGTCTGACTGGTTCGGTACTGACCCTTCAGTGGATACACGGTTCAGGTTCTGGTCTGACTGGTTCGGTACTGACCCTTCAGTGGATGAACGGTCCAGTTCTGGTCTGACTGGTTCGGTACTGACCCTTCAGTAGATACACAGTTCAGGTTCTGGTCTGACTGGTTCGGTACTGACCCTTCAGTAGATACACGGTTCAGGTTCTGGTCTGACTGGTTCGGTACTGACCCTTCAGTGGATACACGGTTCAGGTTCTGGTCTGACTGGTTCGGTACTGACCCTTCAGTGGATGAACGGTTCAGGTTCTGGTCCGTCCTGGACAGGATTAGGATGTGTGATCAGGAGGCCGATCCTGCTGCTGGTCTTCCTGCTGTCAGATGGTGCGACAGCAGACTGGATGGATGTGCTGGAGCTGCTGTGTGTGTTGGTACGAGACCTCCGTGGTTTCAATGAGGGACAGTACTCTGGTTTCTCTTTGTGTCGAGTCAGAACCAGCACCGCTGTACAGACCGTCCTTGTTGTGTCTGTGTCTGTGTTTGTGCAGGACGATGTTGACGAAGGACAAGAAGCCAGAAGAGAAGGCCGGAGCTAAAGAGGCGACGCAGGTTGTTCCGCCGAGACCGGACACACCTGAAATGTTCAAGGTGGCCCTGAAGATGTCACAGCAGGTGGGACTAGAGGGAACCTTCACCAAACTGAGGAAGACCTACCAGCCCTCTGAGAGCCCAGCAGAGGTGAGACACCGCATAGAGACACACTGACTGGATCAGGACAGACAGAAGACACACTGACTCAGGATCAGGACAGACAGGAGACACACTGACTGGATCAGGACAGACAGGAGACACACTGTCTCAGGATCAGGACAGACAGGAGACACACTGACTGGATCAGGACAGACAGGAGACACACTGTCTCAGGATCAGGACAGACAGGAGACACACTGTCTCAGGATCAGGACAGACAGGAGACATACTGACTCAGGATCAGGACAGACAGGAGACACACTGACTGGATCAGGACAGACAGGAGACACACTGTCTCAGGATCAGGACAGACAGGAGACATACTGACTCAGGATCAGGACAGACAGGAGACACACTGTCTCAGGATCAGGACAGAAAATGTCACTTGGAACCAAACAGCTGCTAATGGAAAACATATCCTGAAGACCACCGACTCCCTTTTGTGCCTGATCAGCAAATAGAAGGAAGGACAGATTCAGCTCTCTCCATCTTTCCGTCCCTCCCAGGCTCATCCCTCCGTCTCTCCGGTCCCGCCTCCCTCTCCGATGCACCGGCGCTCTCCGGTTCCTCTGTCGGCGGCTCCGGACCAGCGCGACGCCGTGTCGGAGACCGCCGACAGCTCGCTGATCATCAGGATGACGCCGCGACAGCGAGGAGACGAGCTGCTCACCGTGGAGGTGACGCCCGGAGAGGGAGAGCAGGCGAAGGAGTGAGTCGTCCTCACCCACAATGCATTTCAGCAATCTCAGAGAAGAGATGCGGGTTTCAGGTGGAGCGACAACAAACCCCAGTGCATTCTGGTCTTTGTCCTCATGAACAATCTCTTCTCTCTCAGAAGAAAAACACCAGTCTGACGTCCTGAAGTTTCTTCTTCTCTTCCTCCTTCGTCTATTCCTCCTTCTGCTCCTTCTCTTCCTCCTGCTTCTGCTTCTTCTCCTCCTTCTTCTTCTCTCTCTCCCTCTGCTTATTCCTCTCGTCCTCCTTCTTCTTCTCTTCCTCCTTCTGCTCCTCCTTCTTCTCTCTCTCCCTCTGCTTATTCTTCTCTTCCTCCTTCTTCTTCTTCTCTTCCTCCTTCTGCTCCTCCTTCTTCTTCTCTCCCTCCCTCTGCTCCTCCTTCTTCTTCTTATTCTCTTCCTCCTTCTGCTCCTCCTTCTTCTTCTTCTTCTTCTTCTCCTTTTTTCTTCTTACTCCTTATTCTGCTTCTTTTCCTCCTCCTTATTTTCTTCCTCCTTCTGCTTCTCTTCCTCCTTCTGCTTCTTCTCCTCCTTCTGCTTCTCTTCCTCCTTCTTCTCTTCCTCCTTCTGCTTCTTCTCCTCCTTCTGCTTCTCTTCCTCCTTCTCTTCCTCCTTCTGCTTCTCTTCCTCCTTCTTCTCTTCCTCCTGCTCCTCCTCCTTCTTCTTCTCCTTTTTTGTTCTTACTCCTTATTCTGCTTCTTCTCTTCCTTCTCCTTATTTTCTTCCTCCTGCTTCTTCTCCTCCTTCTGCTTCTTCTCCTTCATCTCCTTTTTTTCTTCCTCCTCCTCCTTCTTCTCCTCCTCTTCCTCACGTTTGTGGTGTGTGAGATGAGGAGCATGCTGTGTGTCTTCACCAACATGTTCTGTAGTTTAGTACGTTTTACAACTAAACGCTGTTCAGAGAGACAAAGATCCTCTGATTCACACAGGACCAGCTTCCTGCTTCAGGTCAAGAGTTTCACAATAAAAGCATCCTAGAGCCAGCTGGGTTTACCTGAATCCCATAGAGACAGACGTCCAGAGTTAACATCAGCTGATCTCACCTCAGGTGTGAGGTTCAAAGGTTCTGTATCTTTTCATCTAAAGTTCAGTAATAAAACGTTCATAATCTTCGTGGTGGAAGTGAATGTATTACAGGATGAGATATAGAAACATCATCAGAGTGTACAAGTCATCAAACATGATTCAATGATACGAGCAGAGACACGAGAGGAGGTCTGACCTCCTCCTCCTCCTCCTCCTCCTCCTCCTCCTCGTCTGGAGAGGAACAGAGACACGAGAGGAGGTCTGACCTCCTCATCTAGAGAGGAGCAGATACACAGAGACGGGGAAGTCTGACCTCCTCCTCCTCCTCCTCGTCTGGAGAGGAGCAGAGACACAGAGATGGGGAAGTCTGACCTCCTCCTCGTCCTCCTCGTCCTCCTCGTCTGGAGAGGAGCAGAGACACAGAGACGGGGAAGTCTGACCTCCTCCTCGTCCTCCTCGTCTGGAGAGGAGCAGAGACACAGAGACGGGGAAGTCTGACCTCCTCCTCGTCCTCCTCGTCTGGAGAGGAGCAGAGACACGAGAGGAGGTCTGACCTCCTCCTCCTCCTCCTCCTCGTCTGGAGAGGAGCAGAGACACAGAGACGAGGAAGTCTGACCTCCTCCTCCTCCTCCTCCTCGTCTGGAGAGGAGCAGAGACACAGAGACGGGGAAGTCTGACCTCCTCCTCCTCCTCCTCCTCGTCTGGAGAGGAGCAGAGACACAGAGACGGGGAAGTCTGACCTCCTCCTCCTCCTCGTCCTCCTCGTCTGGAGAGGAGCAGAGACACAGAGACGGGGAAGTCTGACCTCCTCCTCCTCCTCGTCCTCCTCGTCTGGAGAGGAGCAGAGACACAGAGACGGGGAAGTCTGACCTCCTCCTCCTCCTCGTCCTCCTCGTCTGGAGAGGAGCAGAGACACAGAGACGGGGAAGTCTGACCTCCTCCTCCTCCTCGTCCTCCTCGTCTGGAGAGGAGCAGAGACACAGAGACGGGGAAGTCTGACCTCCTCCTCCTCCTCGTCCTCCTCGTCTGGAGAGGAGCAGAGACACAGAGACGGGGAAGTCTGACCTCCTCCTCCTCCTCGTCCTCCTCGTCTGGAGAGGAGCAGAGACACAGAGACGGGGACAGCGTGTAGGCGATGGTTCGTTCGCCGGCTCGACTCTGAGAACTCGTTCTTCAGTAATGCAAACATGGCCGACACAGAAAAATAGGTTCAAGCTAAAGAGACGTGACAAAGTTCATACAATTCATTTCTGACGATCAAAGAACAAGCAAACAATCAGTAATACAGAGTAATCATCAGTAATGAGAGCATTCATCCGTAAAGTCACCAAGACTCAGAACATCCCATCATGCACTGCATACGAACATTTACTGTTTTAATCAAATGAGCTACGTTTGTGTTTACACGCAATTCTCAATTTCGTCATCACTATCGAGCAGTGTGCGGGCCGTGCATGTTATACCTGGTTATACCTGGACTGTGCTGTCCTGCAGGTGAACCTCCTCCTAACCTCATGATCACGCATCAATCCAGACCTGCAGTCCACCACTCAAGAGCACGAGCCATCCAACCGTATTCCTGAAAACCACACGATAGACAAACGAACAGTAACGTGACTCTGGAACCAAACAAAGGCAGTTTGTCACTTTACCGAAACCCGAAGAGTTTAATCCCAGCAGCCTCCATCGCCTCCGTTCCAGCCAGAAGTCCTTCTCCATTCACGCCGCGCCGCTCTCAGCTAGCAGCTCTGACACTCAAAGAATACGCCCACCACGTCAAACTAAAGATCTGATTGGTTGAACACTATGCAATCAACAACATCGTCCCGTTCACTTAAAGTGCACGTGGTGCACGTGTGAATGAAGAGGACTCCCGTCGATCCCCAACCGTGCAGCGAGTTCCTCGTCTATAATGGACGCGTCTGATCCAGAATCCAGGAAGGTGGAAATAATATGGGAGCCCCCAGGTAGTATATCTATAAAGAGTTATTATATGAAAGATCTATAATAAACCATGAAGATATAAAGAGTTATTATATGAAAGATCTATAATAAACCATGAAGATATAAAGAGTTATTATATGAAAGATCTATAATAAACCATGAAGATATAAAGAGTTATTATATGAAAGATCTATAATAAACCATGAAGATATAAAGAGTTATTATATGAAAGATCTATAATAAACCATGAAGATATAAAGAGTTATTATATGAAAGATCTATAATAAACCATGAAGATATAAAGAGTTATTATATGAAAGATCTATAATAAACCATGAAGATATAAAGAGTTATTATATGAAAGATCTACAATAAACCATGAAGATATAAAGAGTTATTATATGAAAGATCTATAATAAACCATGAAGATATAAAGAGTTATTATATGAAAGATCTATAATAAACCATCAATATATAAAGAGATATTATATGAAAGATCTATAATAAACCATCAATATATAAAGAGTTATTATATGAAAGATCTATAATGAACCATGAAGATATAAAGAGTTATTATGTGAAAGATCTATAATAAACCATCACATGAAGATATTCATGACGTCAACATGTTTCCTTCCTCTGAATGGTGGAACTGACACGCCCTCTTCTCTATAACTTCAGTGTTTTTCCTCGCGCCCATGCGCGCTCACACCACAGAATCCCCACGTGTCCGACAGTCCGTGAAGGCAGCGCAGACAGCAGCAGTCTTGACTTTCAGCAGCGACTAATGAGAGACATCATCTGTGATCTAGTGGGACAGTGTGAAGGATTAGTCCGAGAGCAGCTGGAGGACGTTTACTGAGAGGAGGAGGAGAAGGAGGAGGAAGGAGGAGGAAGGAGAAGGAAGGAGAAGGAAGGAGGAGGAGGAAGGAGAAGGAAGGAGAGGAGTCGCTGCTTGGCACCAGAGGTAAGGAAACGTTTTCTGTCTGGAGACTTTGTGTCCCCGGTAGCTGACGTGTCCGTCCCCGTGTGTCGGTGAGCGGTTGTCCTCTGGATGAACCGACGGTCCAAAGTGTCTCTCGCTGCACATTTGTCTCTTTTCACGCGTCCGTCCAGAACTTTCATCGCGTCAAAGCGCTTTTCTTTGCCCAACAAAAGAGCCGCGGCCTCACCTGCTCCACGCGCACGTTCTGTGCGTTCTGTCAGTGAGGGCGGAACGTGTTTATTGATGACTGTAGATTTTAATATTGTAATATTAATACTGTAATCAGTGAATCATCGACCAATCACTGCGTCTCTATGAACTCATCCAACACTCAACATATCGAATGCATTCAAATGTAAGGAACTGAAACGATATATTAAATACTATTGTCAGTAATATTACAGTAAGATTGCCGTTAAATTTTCTGTCCATCAACTAATAAATCAATTGTTGCAGCTGAAATTGTTTTGATCAATTTGCCTCACAGTTCCTCCGTTCATTCATTATTTCAGTCATTTACTATTTATTGCCTTAGTAATCTTCTTCTTAATCTTCTTAGTAATCAATCTTCCCCTCATTTGCAATGATGAGGAGAAATACCCAGAATGCAGCAGATCAACAGTCACTGGGTGAACTGGTTTCAGGTCTACCGTTGTCCAGAGAGTCTCAATCTGTTTTGTTTTCCCAGTTCAGAATGAAGCTGCAGGACTTGAAGCATAAGACGGTTAGTATGGGGCCGGTGGTCCAGATGTGGTGAACGTCCAATAAGAGATGAGAAGATACAGATGTGTCAGAGAGGACCAACCCACTCTGTGACAGTGTTTAGTGTCACAGGGATCTCAGGTGATGGATCTGATGGCAGAGTGATGAACTGAGTCTAGAGGTTTGAGACTGAAGCAGCAGCGTAATCTCACACTGATAGAAAGACTCCCCATATTTTATATTGACTCATTCAAATGTTCACGTTTAATCTTGTCTTTATGACAAGTGGCGTAGAGTATTAGGTCTTTGTGGCGTAGAGTATTAGGTCTTTGTGGCGTAGAGTATTAGGTCTTTGTGGCGTAGAGTATTAGGTCTTTGTGGCGTAGAGTATATGGTCTTTGTGGCGTAGAGCGTATGGTCTTTGTGGCGTAGAGCGTATGGTCTTTGTGGCGTAGAGCGTATGGTCTTTGTGGCGTAGAGCGTATGGTCTTTGTGGCGTAGAGCGTATGGTCTTTGTGGCGTAGAGCGTATGGTCTTTGTGGCGTAGAGCGTATGGTCTTTGTGGCGTAGAGCGTATGGTCTTTGTGGCGTAGAGCGTATGGTCTTTGTGGCGTAGAGCGTATGGTCTTTGTGGCGTAGAGCGTATGGTCTTTGTGGCGTAGAGCGTATGGTCTTTGTGGCGTAGAGCGTATGGTCTTTGTGGCGTAGAGCGTATGGTCTTTGTGGCGTAGAGCGTATGGTCTTTGTGGCGTAGCGCGTATGGTCTTTGTGGCGTAGAGCGTATGGTCTTTGTGGCGTAGAGCGTATGGTCTTTGTGGCGTAGAGCGTATGGTCTTTGTGGCGTAGAGCGTATGGTCTTTGTGGCGTAGAGCGTATGGTCTTTGTGGCGTAGAGCGTATGGTCTTTGTGGCGTAGAGCGTATGGTCTTTGTGGCGTAGAGCGTATGGTCTTTGTGGCGTAGCGCGTATGGTCTTTGTGGCGTAGAGCGTATGGTCTTTGTGGCGTAGAGTTGTCCAACATGACGTCTTCAGACGTCTTGTTCTGTCCGACCAACTGTCAAAAATCATTCAGTTTACGGTGAAACAGAAAATCCTGAAATGTTCAGACTGATTTTGAGAGAATAAACATTGTTGCTTCATAAAGGACAGAATGATCTGTGGAGTAAGAACATCAGCACTGAAGCCGAGCTTTAGACTGTTTCACGCTGCACGAATGAAGCGTATGTTGTTGGAGTTAACAGATACGAGGAGGCTTCTTCCGTCCTGGTCTGTGTTGGTGTCCAGCTGTTTCGGATGCATGTGATTCTCTCGTGAAATCCAACGCTGAAGCTTCACGTCCTGTTGAGTGTACAAAGCAGATGTTGTTCTTTAAGCTCCTCCCTGATGAACGTCCGAGACTCAGGATTAAACTAGACGTCCTCATTCTGCTGGAGTTATGTCATCTTCCTGTCCTTGTGAGGACATTTGGGACTGTGTGTGGTTCTGCAGGGTGTGTCTGCACAGAGAGAAGACGTTCTATAAATAAAGCTGGTTTGGGGTTTAGTCCTCGGGTCATGTGACCATCTGTAGTTTCCTTTAGTTCAGTGTGTTCGGTCAAAGATCTTCTCCTGAGGAGATGAACCACTCTGCTTTCATTCATAACAGCGTCTAGACTAGTGAGGGAGGAGTCACTAGCAGGAAGTGTCAGAATAAAACAGGAAGTGAAAGGTGATCTGATGAGGTATTTGAGCATTACGACACAACTGGACACCCAGGCTACATCCCACGTCTCTTACTTGTCATTTCCTCGATCTTCGCTTGAACCGGAAGTTGTTCTGCACCGCCATGTTGATGGCCGTCCCAAAGCTCTTATTTCTGCTCGGAGGAGGAGGAGGAGGAGGAGGAGGAGGAGGAGGAGGAGGAGGAGGAGGAGGAGGAGGAGGAGGAGGAGGAGGAGGAGGGGGAGGGAGGGAGGAGACACTGAAGGATCTCAGATGTTTTGTCTGAATGAAAAGATAATTATTGATTTATTCTCAGAAATGATCCAACATGTCGTCAAAAGTTTTCCATAAAGAATATTTAGACAATTTAAAGGAAGTGAGATCAGTCAGAACACTGAACAGTTTTAATATCGTATAATAATTAAATACTTTCTCAAAGCTCTTTAGCTGGTTCCATTGAAAGATGTATTTCTTCTCTTTAGTGTTTCTGCTGTAGGCTAGCAGTTCTCCTCTGCTCCCAGTCATTGTGCTAAGCTAGGCTAGCAGTTCTCCTCTGCTCCCTCCGTCATTGTGCTAAGCTAGGCTAGCAGTTCTCCTCTGCTCCCTCCCAGTCATTGTGCTAAGCTAGGTTAGCAGTTCTCCTCTGCTCACAGTCATTGTGCTAAGCTAGGTTAGCAGTTCTCCTCTGCTCCCTCCGTCATTGTGCTAAGCTAGGCTAGCAGTTCTCCTCTGCTCCCTCCCAGTCATTGTGCTAAGCTAGGTTAGCAGTTCTCCTCTGCTCACAGTCATTGTGCTAAGCTAGGTTAGCAGTTCTCCTCTGCTCCCAGTCATTGTGCTAAGCTAGGTTAGCAGTTCTCCTCTGCTCCCAGACTTTGCGCTAAGCTAGGCTAGCAGTTCTCTTCTGCTCCCACTCCAGGATCCTTGACTCTCAGATGACATGTTGAAGCTCTTCATATGAACCTGGGTCCTCCCTGTGAATGGGAGTTTGGTATGTGAGCCGTCTGATTGGAGGCTCACGTGACAGTGTGACCCCCCCCCCCCCCTCCCCCATTAGGACCCTGAAAGTGGTCGGTGGACTGGAAAGGTCCTCTTGTTGCTGCTGAACAGGTTCCAGAGACGGTCCTGAACTGATCCAAATATCACATTCACTGGCTGTGATTCAGACAGTAGCGGGCCGTCAGGGCCTGCAAGGCCTTCTCTGCTGGCCTGAACAGAATCACAAAGCTATTTATATTTAAAAAATTAAAAAAATTATTATAATTTATTTTATAATTTAATAATTTGACTCCCTATATAACTAATAACTACTCCCTTCTTTACTGAGCTCTACCGTCTCTTTACTGAGCTCTACCGTCTCTTTACTGAGCTCTACCATCTCTTTACTGAACTCTACCGTCTCTTTGCTGAACTCTACCGTCTCTTTGCTGAACTCTACCGTCTCTTTGCTGAACTCTACCGTCTCTTTGCTGAACTCTACCGTCTCTTTGCTGAACTCTACCGTCTCTTTGCTGAACTCTACCGTCTCTTTGCTGAACTCTACCGTCTCTTTGCTGAGCTCTACCGTCTCTTTGCTGAGCTCTACCGTCTCTTTGCTGAGCTCTACCGTCTCTTTGCTGAGCTCTACCGTCTCTTTGCTGAGCTCTACCGTCTCTTTGCTGAACTCTACCGTCTCTTTGCTGAACTCTACCGTCTCTTTGCTGAACTCTTTTGCTGAACATTTGTGTTTCTGTAGCACAATAACCCAACAGAGTGAGACATCTCTCCAGATTATCTGTCTAATGAAGTATCCGATAACAATCAAAAGTGCTTAACATGAATAAAGTGCGTATATAATAAAATAAATAAATGTGCATATTACAGATGTAAAAACAAACAGAACAGATATCAATTTCTGTGATTGTAAAGTTATTATGTAAATTAGTCCTGTGAGAATCTGAAAAGCGAATGTGAAGACTCTGCTGCAGATATTGAACTTTAATAAATGCGTCATGGAGTCTCATCATGTTACATCATCAGAGCGTTATCCTCCAGCAACAACAGATGGTCCCCGGGGGGGAGAAGAGTCTGATCTGTGCTTTATACCAGTCACAAATCTGTCCATCTCGCTCTCGCTCTCTCTCTCTGATGGAGGTGAAGACCTGCCTCAGCTTTAATCTGCTAATGTAGTGTTTCATGCAGAGAGACGAGACCTGCTCGTCCAATCAGAACGCAGCTGAGCTAACGAGGAGCTAATGGACCGGCCGGAGGAAACAAACATGGAGGGAAGTTAACCGACTCAACAGATGATGTGGCTTTGGACTTTTCCTTTTCTAACGTCGTTGCAGCGTTGTTTGTTTTCTTCGTCGTGGATTCTCGTATCCGATATTTCCTGATTAAAATAAGCGTAACGGTATTTTATGACTTCCTGTTGGAGCTTTTAAAAGTTACTTTGGTGTTTTAACAAATGAAGCTGGAAGTCTTTTATTTAGTTTTTTAGTTCAGCTCTGCTTCCTCATCCTAAAAATTGTTTTTGAATTCTTTCTCGACCTAAAATCAAGCCTGAATTTAGCTAAAACACGTTCTTGGGTTGTTTGTTTATATACAAACAAAAATCTAATATTTTCTCTTTTGTTTGACCGATTTTGCAAGAAAATATATTTTTGAGATGAAACTCTTTGTGTTCTCTTCGTCCAACACAAATGTAAATCTATCTTCTGGTCTATATTCCTCTGCTGAGAGACATTGTAACAATAGAATGAGATCCTGAAGCAGCAGCTGAGACCTCAGAGGGCTTTAAAGTGTCTGGAGTTACACTGAGAAACTGAAGCTGCTGGCTCCGGTTTCCTGTCAAACACCTGGACGGGACAAGGTCCACGGATGTTATCAGCTCTGTGGAATAGAGCTGTAGCCTGTGAGGGGGCGGGGCTCTGTACAGAGGTGAGGCAGGTGAGGAACAAAAGCAAAGAGGATTACACAAACTCAACACAGCAGCAGGATCAGACGGAGCTGCTGAGCTTCAACGTATGTAACACTTGGTCCGGCTTCTTCAGACTCAATTAAAATCTGAGGATGTAAACGAGACACCTGGAGCTCTCACCTGGTCCGGACCCAGCTCCACTTCACCTGGTTGGGTTCAGGTCCGATGGAGCTGAACATCCACCCCGAGCAACCTTCAGTCTGAGCGGTTTCATCGGGGGGGAACCGGACCTGTGGGATGAGGTCATGTATGTCCTGTGCAGCCTGGTGGTCCTGACCCTCCACAGTCTCTTCAAGCGCTGGACCAACAAAGCCGTGGAGCCCGGAGGACCTCCAGGGGACGGAGGAGTCCCTGAGGTGTGGGGGATGTCCACGTCCGGAGAAGATTCGGTGAAGATCTTGGACCGAAGAGGACTGAGGAGCTGCAGGGCTGAAAGGAAGCAGAGGCGAGGAGGAGGCGTACGTAAGCTCCCTGACAGCAGGAAGCGAGTTCAGGTGAGCAGAGGAAGACCAGGCAGAAAGTGCTTAAACAGAGAACAAGCAACACGAGAAAACAATGAGCGAGAAACAATGGTGGAAAGTACGTTTAGTATTTCTGTGATCGGTTTTCAACATTATTCTCTATATTTGACAGCTTCAGTTACGGTTTACTTTACGGATTCAAACCTAAAACTACAATTGACCCTTGGCTAAGCCCCGCCCTCCACTGCTACGCTACGTTACCATGGAGACCACACTGTCAATAACTGCACTTCCTGAATGAATATTAGAGAAAGAACCAGAACATCACCACTGTTACAATAAGTGGAGGTCTTTAATGAATGGTGTCTCTGTAGAGGTTCTGAATGGAGGAAGAGTCTTCATGGTGCTGGAGGTCTTTAATGAATGGTGTCTCTGTAGAGGTTCTGAATGGAGGAAGAGTCTTCATGGTGCTGGAGGTCTTTAATGAATGGTGTCTCTGTAGAGGTTCTGAATGGAGGAAGAGTCCTTTATGACGATGGTGCGTTCACAGACTTTGTGTCTGCTGGTTATTGTCGGTTCCTTCCAGTTAAATCTGATGTTTGTGGTTCTTAGCAGCGTTGTTTCTTGTCATCAACAGAGGAATGAGAAGCATCTGATCACATGATGTGAAACATTTACCAGCTGGATTCCTGTTTCATGATGATGTAATGTGGGCGGAGCTTCTGTCAGTCAGATCAGTTATGTAACATCAGATTATCATGTGAAGTTAATCTGACTGTAATCTTTGTATTTCATCAATTATCCTGAATGTCAGGAGTCTGTTTGAAGAAGGATGAGGTCATCATGATGTCATCATTTATTATTACTGTCTTAACTTTGTTAATCATCTGAATATTTCTGTTGTCCAGCATTTTGTTTTAAACACAGGAAGTGAGTTCATTGTTCATCGAGCGTCGTTTGAACACAGAATCTTTTTCTGCTTTACTCTTCCAATGAACACACACCTGTAAACTCATCGTTTCGATCAGTGAACTGAAACACCTGACTCCAGTGCTCCCAGTCCAGTGCTCCCAGTCCAGTGCTCTCTCTGTCTGTTGGTCTGAGAACAGTCAGTTATGGAGAGTATTTAATCTTAAAATGGCTGAATATTAACGATGAATAAAGGAAACTTTAAACCATAAAAACTCTGAGCTGTGGCTCTGCTGCTCCACATAATAATATTATGATGTGATCTTATGTAAAGATATGGCTGCATAGAATATGTTCATTATTGTAAACTATGCTTTTATTATTTTAATCAGCTGCACCAGCTTCCTCAGATCTCCTGTTAAACATCATTAAATATAAAATACTATTCACACGATTGCTGCTTATTATTGACTGACACATGTGCAGCCATATTTCCCAGCATGCCCGTCTTATTCTCGTCTTAAATTCAATAGTCTCAGTAGTCCGTGTGAACCCGTTGCTCTCCATCCCGCATTAGTTCAGCTCAACTCAATTCATTTAGTTTAGCCCAAAATCACAAAAATGTTGTTTTGACAGGAAACGGTGAATAGAAGGCTTCGAAATAAAATGTGCTTATATTAAGACCCCCCCCCTTATGGGCGGAGCCTGCACACTCAAAGGGCTGTCGCGAGGAGGAGGAGGAGGAGGAGGAGGAGGAGGAGGAGGAGGAGGAGGAGGAGGAGGAGGAGGAGGAGGAGGAGGAGGAGGAGGAGGAGGAGGAGGAGGAGGAGGAGGAGGAGGAGGAGGAGGAGGAGGAGGAGGAGGAGGAGGAGGAGGAGGAGGAGGAGGAGGAGGAGGAGGAGGAGGAGGAGGAGGAGGAGGAGGAGGAGGAGGAGGAGGAGGAGGGCGGCTGCTGTGCTGTTGCTAGGGAACAGAGAGGGAGGAAGCGGGGGGGCGTTGACACTGATCCGGCTGTTTGTGTGTCGCTGTCTGAAGCCGCAGCGAGGAAGAGGAGGATGCAGCGATGAGGAGGAGGGCGATGCCTCAGGGAAGGAGGTAAGGACGGACACAGAGCGAGGGAGGATAGGGAGCAGGAATCGGACATGTTGAATAGACTCCTCAGTGAGATGGAGGGATGTAGCCTGATGATCAGTGTCTCTGATGACCTGAATACGTCGTGTGCTCAGAGGACGGCAGCATTAAGCTTCATTGTTTTTAGGGTTACTTCTGTGTGGACGTCCTGATCGTCCTCCTTTTGTCTGGTCACGTCGTCGCTCTATTCTTCCTCCTGTGGTCATCATCATCATAATCATCATGTACAGTTCATGTCTCTGGTTCACTGAAACACGTTTGTTTCCTCCAAACACCATTTTTAATACCGTTTCTCTTCTTTTAAATGAGATGCTGCTCGTTGTCTCTGTGCTACTAGTTTAGATATAGCTATAGATACAGGTAAAGGTATAAATATACGTACGTAGGTATAGATGCAGGTATAGATACAGGTAAAGGTAAAGGTATAAATATACGTACGTAGGTATAGATGCAGGTATAGATACAGGTAAAGGTAAAGGTATAAATATACGTACGTAGCTATAGATACAGGTAAAGATATAGGTATAAATATACGTACGTAGGTATAGATGCAGGTATATATAGATATACGTAGGTACAAGTATAGATATAGGTGGTTATAGATACAGGTATCTATAACTTGCTGGGGGCAATCGTGACTCACTGGGTTAAGAGGGTCGTCTGGGAACCGGAAGGTCAACGGTTGGATCCCCGACTGGGACGTGTCCCGTGTCAAAGTGTCCCTGAGCAACACACTGAACCCCTAACTGCTCCCCGGGCACCGATCAATGGCAGCCACTGCTCCCTGATACAGGGACGGGTCACATGCAGAGACACATTTCGTGTATGTGTAAATGTATATGACAATAAAAATGGTTTCTTCTTCTTCTATAGATATATATATATATATATATATATATATATACGTGGGTATAGACATAGACGTGTATATCTATAAGTGTTTATATAGATACATACATGTATTCTCACTTCATACTCGTCATTTGTACACATCATGCTGACTGCTAACTGTCCCTGCTAACTGTCCCTGCAGCCGGGCAGCTTGTTAAACGAGGCACCACTCTGGTGTGTTAACAGCTTTGACCTCTGATGGTTGAGGTTAGTTAGTGACCCTGAACAGGTCACCACAGTTTAGTTATTGTAACTTTTGGTTGAACCATTCAAACCCAACCAGTCGGCCATCATTAAAACAAATCTATTTAGTATGCAGGGTCATATTTCCATTCTGACACGTTCATCATCACACCAACCGAAGGCCACAAGAGCAAAGAGAACCTTGTGGATTTGACACACTTTCTGCTCCTTTCAGTTTTATTCTGAAAAGCTCTAATGCCTTCGTGTGTGTGTGTGTGTGTGTGTGTGTGTGTATGTGTGTGCGCGTGTGTGTGTGTGTGTGTGTTGCAGCCGGTCCAGCGGTCCAGCGCTCTGCACAGCCCGGTGGTCATGTTCAGTACAAGAAAGACCTGGGATCTTGGCCACGCCCCCTGCCTGCAGGAACTCTGGAAAAAAGACATCTCATTGGACGGTGAGTCAGACGTCTGTCGCAGAGGGGGAGGGGCCTTTTAAAGTGTGTGTGTGTGTGTGTGCGTGTGTGTGTGTGTGTGTGTGTGTGTGTGTGTGTGTGTGTGTGTGTGTGTGTGTGTGTGTGTGAGAGAGAGAGAGAGAGAGTCATACCTGTTGGTAATGGAGCTCCACACTAAGAAGAAGCAGAGAAACCTGAGTGTGTTAGTGCAGACAAACAGGTGAGCAGATGAAGTCACTTGAATGAATGAATGAATGTTTGATGACTGTGTGATCGTTGTGCAGATGGTGTTCCTGAAGACTTTCCTTTCTTCAGCTCATTTGTTATTGGAGCTATTTGGCTTTCTTTATTTACTGTTTTACCTGAAAGATCATTTCCTTACCAGCGTTTATATCGGGGATTAAAACGTTTTGGTTTGTTTAGACAAAAACTACTGACAACTTCCACCCTTTCTTAGTGTGTTTTCACTTCATGAAAGTTAATTGTAACATTTTGGTCGCCTAAAAATATGTATTTTCAGCATTCAGTTGTACTTCGCTCCTGTAACTTCTGGTTGCAAAAAACAAGATGGCGATGACCAAAAACCAAGATGGCTACGGCCAAAAAGCATAACTCGAGTTATCAAAACGTCCGTCCACAAACCGATGACGTCATAGTGACTACATCAATACAGTCTATGGGTTCTTTATCCAGCCTTGATTGATTTGACAGTTAGTGATTATCTTTGATCGTCCATCTTTAGTAAGTAGAGCCCAAAGAGACTTCTGATTATCTGTCCTGAAGCGCAAACAGAAGAGTGACAGCTGTCAAAAAAAACATCATATTTTAATAGAAATACTAGCAATAGCACTAAATCCTGATTGTAAGAAGTGTGTTTGGATCTGTGTGTCTAGAGTTTCTGCGAGTCTCAACATTTACTGTGATCTAGAAAAAGCAAAAGCTCAGCGTTTTCGTGCGTGTGTGCCAGTAATCCTGTCGCTGTGAACAGTAAGAATACTGTGTGTGACTTAAGTCTGTTTAATGCTCAGATTTCCCCACAAAGTGCAGCTTGTTCTCAGGTTGATGAGATGTGTGTGAGCACACACACAGAGTTCCAGCAGGTTAATGCGTCTGTGCTGTTATCAGCTCTTATCTGGTCAGACTGGTTGCCATGGTATTCAGGAGGATTTCAAAAACAAAAAGTAGGTTATTTCTTGTTTAGCAATCATCTCAATAATCACCGATCACTTACAAATCTGCGTACAGATTTCATTCTGTTCAGTCAAGACGCTTTTCTCAAGAGATCAACATTTTGTCCCACACAAACTCTCCAGGAGAGTTTCACCACAACCAAAAACCAAAGGAGTTCAATCAGCAGGTAATGTCACCAACCTCTATCTGACCAGGCCGGTCAAGTTTGAGGTGATTTGTAATTCGTGTTGACGCTGTTGTTTGTACAGGTGACGTAGCTCTGCTGGTTTTATGGTTGTACAGGTGACGTAGCTCTGCTGGTTTTATGGTTGTACAGGTGACGTAGCTCCGCTGGTTTTATGGTTGTACAGGTGACGTAGCTCTGCTGGTTTTATGATTGTACAGGTGACGTAGCTCTGCTGGTTTTATGGTTGTACAGGTGACGTAGCTCTGCTGGTTTTATGGTTGTACAGGTGACGTAGCTCTGCTGGTTTTATGGTTGTACAGGTGACGTAGCTCTGCTGGTTTATCGTTGCACAGGTGACGTAGCTCTGCTGGTTTTATCGTTGTACAGGTGACGTAGCTCTGCTGGTTTTATGGTTGTACAGGTGACGTAGCTCCGCTGGTTTTATCGTTGTACAGGTGACGTAGCTCTGCTGGTTTTACGGTTGTACAGGTGACGTAGCTCTGCTGGTTTTACGGTTGTACAGGTGACGTAGCTCCGCTGGTTTTATCATTGTACAGGTGACGTAGCTCTACTGGTTTTATGGTTGTACAGGTGACGTAGCGCCGCTGGTTTTATCGTTGTACAGGTGACGTAGCTATACTGGTTTTACGGTTGCACAGGTGACGTAGCTATGCTGGTTTTATGGTTGTACAGGTGACGTAGCTATGCTGGTTTTATGGTTGTACAGGTGACGTAGCTATGCTGGTTTTATGGTTGTACAGGTGACGTAGCTCTGCTGGTTTCTAGTTGTACAGGTGATGTAGCTCCGCTGGTTTTATGGTTGTACAGGTGACGTAGCTCTGCTGGTTTTATGGTTGTACAGGTGACGTAGCTCTGCTGGTTGTATGGTTGTACAGGTGACGTAGCTCCGCTGGTTTTATGGTTGTACAGGTGACGTAGCTCCGCTGGTTTTATGGTTGTACAGTTGACGTAGCTCTGCTGGTTTTATGGTTGTACAGGTGACGTAGCTCTGCTGGTTTTATGGTTGTACAGGTGACGTAGCTCTGCTGGTTTTATGGTTGTACAGGTGACGTAGCTCCGCTGGTTTATGGTTGTACAGGTGACGTAGCTCCGCTGGTTTTATGGTTGTACAGTTGACGTAGCTCTGCTGGTTTTATGGTTGCACAGGTGACGTAGCTATGCTGGTTTTATGGTTGTACAGGTGACGTAGCTCTGCTGGTTTCTAGTTGTACAGGTGATGTAGCTCCGCTGGTTTTATGGTTGTACAGGTGACGTAGCTCTGCTGGTTTTATGGCTGTACAGGTGACGTAGCTCTGCTGGTTTTATGGTTGTACAGGTGACGTAGCTCCGCTGGTTTTATGGTTGTACAGTTGACGTAGCTCTGCTGGTTTTATGGTTGCACAGGTGACGTAGCTATGCTGGTTTTATGGTTGCACAGGTGACGTAGCTATGCTGGTTTTATGGTTGCACAGGTGACGTAGATATGCTGGTTTTATGGTTGCACAGGTGACGTAGCTATGCTGGTTTTATGGTTGCACAGGTGACGTAGCTATGCTGGTTTTATGGTTGCACAGGTGACGTAGCTATGCTGGTTTTATGGTTGCACAGGTGACGTAGCTATGCTGGTTTTATGGTTGCACAGGTGACGTAGCTATGCTGGTTTTATGGTTGTACAGGTGACGTAGCTCTGCTGGTTTCTAGTTGTACAGGTGACGTAGCTCCGCTGGTTTTACGGTTGTACAGGTGACGTAGCTATGCTGGTTTCTAGTTGTACAGGTGACGTAGCTCCGCTTCACTTCATGTAAAAACACAAATAGACCAAACGTGGCTCTGTTTGTCCCTCCTGTGTGTCCGTAGCCAGCTCAGTGGACTTCCTGATGAGTGATGGTGAAGACGACGGCTCCTTCCTGTCTCTGCCCACCGCCGCCTTCTCACACCGCCCGTCTCTGAGCGCAGAGCTGTCCGAAACAAACGCACCCAGCCAACAGCAGCTCATCCAGGTGTGTGTGTGTGTGTGTGTGTGTGTGTGTGTGTGTGTGTGTGTGTGTGTGTGTGTGTGTGTGTGTGTGAGTGAGTGAGTGAGTGAGTGTGTGAGAGAGAGATGTCCTCGGGGACACTTCCTGCTCATCATATCTGTGACGTCACTGATGATCCACTTTGACGTTTTAGTTACTCTGCATGTTGTTCATCACACACACACAGCTACAGCAGTGTTGTTCATGTGTGTGTGTGTGTGTTCAGGCTCTACAGGACAAAGTGTGTGACTTCCAGGCTCGTCTTCGGTCTGAGGAAGTCTCCCGTCACCTGCTGCTCCAGCAGCTGAAGGAGCGGAGCATCCAGGAGGAGGCGTGTCTTCAACGGCAGTCTGAGGACAGAGCTCAAGGTATCGCTGAGGATGATGATGGTCAAATCAGTGTGAATCTGTCGATGTGGTCTGATGTGGTCCACCGTCAAACAGGAAATCATCTCCACATAAAACAACTGATGATTAAAATACAGAAAGAAATATTTTACAACGATTCACTCATTGAAACATTTTATAGAACAGCTGAACCTCAAACCACTTTTCATCGAAAACCAGTTTAGAATATAATAAGTGTGTGTGTGTGTGTGTGTGTGTGTGTGTGTGTGTGTGTGTGTGTGTGTGTGTGTGTGTGTGTGTGTGTGTGTGTGTGTGTGTGTGTGTGTGTGTGTGTGTGTGTGTGTGTGTGTAGGTGTGAGGGTCTTACAGCTGTCGGATCGTCTCCGCTGTCCAGAAGAAGAGCAGCTGGTTACTCGGCTGCGCACACAGGTATGTTTACAGGAAACACATCACACCTGTACAGCTGCTGACAGACGTGTTTGAACTTTGCTGCTTCCTACATTTCATTTCTTTACAATGACTGAAAATAAAGAAAACAAATCATAAATCTGTGAAATGTTTTTGCACTGACTAAAAATTGCCAGTTGGATTTGAAAATATGAGAAAAATGAGGAGATTGTACAAAGAGCTGACATGTTGAGTTGTTTTTAAGGTGGAGGAGCTGGAGGAGAAGCTGTCAGATCAGACGCAGGTGGTGGAGAGACTTCGCTCTGAGCTGGTGAGACCACATTCCTGAAGAACCGTGGGAACACACACACACACACCTGTACAGACACACCTACACACACACACACACCTGTACAGACACACCTACACACACACCTGTACAGACACATCTACACACACAGGTAACACAAGACAGGTGTGTGTGTGTGTGTGTGTGTGTGCGCGCGCTCTAGGGGGCGACAGACCTGGAGAAGCAGCTGGAGCTGCTGTTGGTGGAGAACCAGCGTCTGAAACAGGAGCTGAAGTCATGCAGGAGCTCAGAGCTTCAGAGCCTCAACGCTGCTGCAGAGAACTGCAGCCACTGCCCCCACAGACAGGTAGATGTACAGAGAGACAGACGGGTAGATGTACAGAGAGACAGACGGGTAGATGTACAGAGAGACAGACGGGTAGATGTACAGAGAGACAGACGGGTAGATGTACAGAGAGACAGACGGGTAGATGTACACTATTCATCCAGGTCTCAGGTATAAACGTCATCCCTGTGTCCCACAGGACGTGGACTCCCTCCAGAGACAGGTGTCTCTCTGGGAGAACCAGGCCCGGCAGAGGGAGCGACGGCTGGCCGAGCTGGAGCCAGAGCTGCTGGAGAAAACCTCCAGAGTGGAGAGTCTCCGCCGGCAGCTGGAGGAGTCGAGGAGGCAGCAGGAGGAGTCGAGGAGGAAGCAGGAGGAGGCCGAGAGGAAACTCTCCATCCGACTACGGGAGTGTGAGGAGGAGCTCGCCAGGCAGGCCAGAGTCCAGGTGAGGAGACACCGGTCAGACTGTGACATCTAAGACGTGTTGGTGGTTTGGTTCCTCAGTACGTGACTCGGACGGTGGAGGTGGACTCGGCTGGTTCTCTGACTAACACGTGTCCGTTGTGGTTTTGGTTCCTCAGTACGTGACTCGGACGGCGGAGGTGGACTCGGCTGGTTCTCTGAGAGCTATGGCTGAGCTGCAGACGAAGACCGCCGGCCTTCAGGAGCAGCTGTGTGTTCAGAGGACGCTGCTGAGAGAGCTGGAGAACCAGCTGCACGAGTCACAGAGGACCTGCGCTCAGCTCAGGACGCAGGTAACATCTGGAGGAGCTGAGACCTTCTACTTACCAGTCTGCTGTTTGCTGTTGTTGAGGTCCAACAAGTCCCCAATCAGAAGGCCCATGTCGATGTGTCCTTGAGCAAGTTGTTCTAGAGGCTGTTATGAACGGATGTGAATGAGTTTAGTCCTAATGCGGAGGAGGTTGATCTGAAATATGAAGAAGAAAAGGTGCAGTCGATCCTCTAACCTTTGTCGTCTCTGTGACCAGATCCTGGTCTATGAAGGCGAGATGGAGCGAGCTCAGGGTCAGCTGGAGGTGGAGATGCAGAACCTGGAGGAGGAGAAGAACCGTGTGATTGAGGAGGCGTTCGTCAGAGCCGAGAGCGAAATGAAGGCCGTCCACGAGAACCTGGCGGGTCTGACTCGGCTTCCTGTTCTGGTGTTCCGGTTCTGGTTGTGGACTCTGTGGACTGGTGATCACAGTGTTTTGTGTTGTCGTGTTTCAGGTGTGCGGATGAACCTGTTGAGTCTGCAGCCGGCCCTCCGGACCCTCACCTGTGACTACAACTGTCTGAAGAGGCAGGTCCAGGAGTTCCCCTTCATGCTGGACAAAGCTATCACTGAGGCCAAGCAGGAGGTGATGTCTGTCTCTGTCTGTGCTCCGTCTCTCCTCTCTCTGTCCTCCATCAACTGGATTACATTCACAGTCTAACATTTGTCTCAGATCTGCCAGGTGATCAGCGAGGTGAGCTCCACCAATCAGGATCTTCTGTGTAAATACAAGACGGAGATGAACCTGAGGAAGAAATGTCACAACGAGCTGGTTCGACTCAAAGGTCTGAACCAACTTCATCCTTCTGTTTATTGTCTCGTCTTAAATGTGTCCTCTGTGTCCCGTAGAGACACTGTCCTCTGTGTCCCGTAGAGACACTGTCCTCTGTGTCCCGTAGAGACACTGTCCTCTGTGTCCCGGCTTTAGTGTGAACAGGAGGACGTATGTGAATGGGTAAGAATGTTAGTTAGTCCTGATGGTAGCTTCCTGCCATCAGTGTATGAATGGATGTGAATGGGTATGATTGTTAGAGAGACTGTCCTCTGTGTCCTGTGGAGAGACTGTCCTCTGTGTCCCGTAAAGAGACTGTCCTCTGTGTCCTGTGGAGAGACTGTCCTCTGTGTCCTGTGGAGAGACTGTCCTCTGTGTCCTGTGGAGAGACTGTCCTCTGTGTCCCGTAAAGAGACTGTCCTCTGTGTCCCATAGAGGGACTGTCCTCTGTGTCCCGTGGAGAGACTGTCCTCTGTGTCCCGTGGAGAGACTGTCCTCTGTGTCCCGTGGAGAGACTGTCCTCTGTGTCCCGTGGAGAGACTGTCCTCTGTGTCCCGTAAAGAGACTGTCCTCTGTGTCCTGTGGAGAGACTGTCCTCTATGTCCCGTAAAGAGACTGTCCTCTGTGTCCCATAGAGGGACTGTCCTCTGTGTCCCGTGGAGAGACTGTCCTCTGTGTCCCGTGGAGAGACTGTCCTCTGTGTCCCGTGGAGAGACTGTCCTCTGTGTCCCGTGGAGAGACTGTCCTCTGTGTCCCGTAAAGAGACTGTCCTCTGTGTCCCGTGGAGAGACTGTCCTCTATGTCCCGTGGGGAGACTGTCCTCTGTGTCCCGTAAAGAGACTGTCCTCTGTGTCCCGTGGAGAGACTGTCCTCTGTGTCCCGTGGAGAGACTGTCCTCTGTGTCCCGTGGAGAGACTGTCCTCTGTGTCCCGTGGAGAGACTGTCCTCTGTGTCCCGTAAAGAGACTGTCCTCTGTGTCCCGTGGAGAGACTGTCCTCTGTGTCCCGTGGAGAGACTGTCCTCTGTGTCCCGTGGAGAGACTGTCCTCTGTGTCCCGTGGAGAGACTGTCCTCTGTGTCCCATAGAGGGACTGTCCTCTGTGTCCCGGCTTTAGTTTTACCAGAAGGACGTCATGTGTCCCTGCTCCCTGTCTCCCAGGTAACATCCGTGTCTTCTGCCGCATCCGTCCTGCCAGTCCCGAGGTGCAGGACTCCGCCGACTCCAAAAACATGCTGAGCTTCGACTCTGAGGACGACGCCGTCCTCTACCTGTCCAACAAGGGCAAAATGATGACCTTTGACCTGGACAGAGTCTTCCCTCCAAAGGCCACACAGGAAGAGGTACAAGAGGCTCAAACTGATCCTGATCCTCTTCAGAGGGACTCTGTCTAAGTAGTGTCCTCCTCTCTGATTGGTCCACCAGGTGTTTCAGGAGGTCCAATCTCTGGTCACTTCCTGTATCGACGGCTTTAACGTCTGCATCTTCGCCTACGGACAGACGGGCTCGGGGAAGACGTTCACCATGGAGGTATGGTCATGTGTCTCTGAGGTGGGACCAGGACCAGGACTTGGTTCTGGATCATAACCACAGGTCTGTGTGTGTCCAGGGCGCTGTGGACAACCCTGGCATTAACCAGAGAGCGCTGCGCCTGCTGTTCTCCGAGGTGACAGACAAAGCTCCAGACTGGGACTACAGGATCTCCGTCAGCATGGTGGAGATCTACAACGAGACCCTAAGGTGAGCAGACCAGGCCTACGTCATTCACACCCATTCACACCCATTCACACCCATTCACACCCATTTACATCCATTCACACCCATTTACATCCATTCACACCCATTTACATCCATTCACACCCATTCACACCCATTTACATCCATTCACACCCATTCACATCCATTCACACCCATTCACACACTGGTGGCAGGAGGCTTCCATCAGGACTAACTAACATTCTTGCCCCCTGAGCCACAGTACATCATAGGCTGTACATGATATACTCTCTATAAAGTACATCATGTTCTCAATAAGATGTCCTCTATATATAGTATAATACATGGAGTACTCTGTATGTTGTACTCTCTATAAAGTACTGGACATGGAGTACTCTGTATGTTGTACTCTATATGAAGTACTGCACATGATGTACTCATGATGTTTTGTAATAGAACATCTGTATAAAGGACTCATGTGGACTCGGTCCAGAACTCTGAGACCTGGTCTCAGATTATCAGGAACCACAAATACAGAACGTAAACAAAGATCACATGACCTGAGCCTGTTTGTGTTTAAGCCCTGAGTCGAGTCTGCAGGTTGTAAAGGTCTCTGTTGTCGATCAGGAACCTGCTGGGGGAGAATCCCTCCGACAAGCTGGACATCAAGATGAACCCCGACGGCAGCGGACAGCTCTACGTCCCCGGACTGACCGAGATCCGTGTCCAGAGCCCCGAGGACATCAACAGGGTGAGGACTTCCTGCTGGTCTCCGCTTCCTGTATGCAGCTGTGTTTCACTGTGAAGGTCGTTCTTGACCCTGTTGAACAGAACCAGACTTTGAAACATTAAAATCATGTTTCAGGTGTTTGAGTTGGGTTTCACGAACAGAGCGACGGCGTGCACCAACCTCAACGAGCACAGCTCCCGATCGCACGCGCTGCTGACGGTCAGCGTGTGCGGAGTCCACGCTGCTACCGGGAGCCGCACGCGAGGTACGCGCACGCACGCACAGACACAGTGCACGCACGCACGCACGCACGCACAGACACAGTGCACGCACGCACGCACAGACACAGTGCACGCACGCACGCACAGACACAGTGCACGCACGCACGCACAGACACAGTGCACGCACGCACGCACGCACAGACACAGTGCACGCACGCACGCACGCACAGACACAGTGCACGCACGCACAGACACAGTGCACGCACGCACGCACGCACAGACACAGTGCACGCACGCACGCACGCACAGACACAGTGCATGCACGCACGCACGCACAGACACAGTGCACGCACGCACGCACAGACACAGTGCACGCACGCACGCACAGACACAGTGCACGCACGCACAGACACAGTGCACGCACGCACGCACAGACACAGTGCACGCACAGACACAGTGCACAGACACAGTGCACGCACGCACAGACACAGTGCACGCACAGACACAGTGCACGCACGCACGCACGCACGCACAGACACAGTGCACGCACGCACAGACACAGTGCACGCACGCACAGACACAGTGCACGCACGCACAGACACAGTGCACGCACGCACGCACGCACAGACACAGTGCACGCACGCACAGACACAGTGCACGCACGCACGCACGGACACAGTGCACGCACGCACGCACGGACACAGTGCACGCACGCACGCACGGACACAGTGCACGCACGCACGCAGTGCACGCACGCAGTGCACGCACGCACGCACGGACACAGTGCACGCACGCACGCACGGACACAGTGCACGCACGCACGCACGGACACAGTGCACGCACGCACGCACGGACACAGTGCACGCACGCACGCACTGCACGCACGCACAGACACAGTGCACGCACAGACACAGTGCACGCACGCACAGACACAGTGCACGCACGCACGCACGGACACAGTGCACGCACGGACACAGTGCACGCACGGACACAGTGCACGCACGCACGCACGGACACAGTGCACGCACGCACGCACGGACACAGTGCACGCACGCACGCACGGACACAGTGCACGCACGCACGCACGCACGGACACAGTGCACGCACGCACGCACGGACACAGTGCACGCACGCACGCACGGACACAGTGCACGCACGCACGCACGGACACAGTGCACGCACGCACGCACGGACACAGTGCACGCACGCACGCACGGACACAGTGCACGCACGCACGCACGGACACAGTGCACGCACGCACGCACGCACGGACACAGTGCACGCACGCACGCACGCACGGACACAGTGCACGCACGCACGC
>CM051690.1:32686737-32726737 GCA_028022725.1 Lycodopsis pacificus | reverse complement strand
CGGCCGTAGATGATTATTATATACATCATAAACATAAACAGCTCATCATCATTTAAATCATCAATCTTTTCCTTGTGACTTCAGTGAGTTGGTCAGAGGGTGTCCAAAGAAAAAGTTACGAAAGTAATTAGTTTTCTTCGGGTTATGGTTACCCCCCCCCCCTTCATCCTTTTTTAACCTAAAAAGAGGAAAAGGGGATAAAAAGAGTTTTCACATTTATCGGCAGTACTGTGGACATTAGACAAGTCACGTGACTGCTGGTCTGACAGAGTGATGAGTCACGTGACCTGCTGACTGCTGCTCTGGTTTCCTCTCCAGGACGGCTGAAGCTGACAGCCTGAAGGACCTGGAGGCGGCGCTGTGAGGTGGTCCAGGTCTGACTGGGTCCAGGTCTGACTGGGTCCAGGTCTGACTGCAGGGTGTCTGCCAACACTCTGAAGCTGAACCGACTCCCTCCTCTGCAGGGTTGATTGATATAAGGATTGATGACCTCCTCAGCCGCTGACAGGAGCCGGATGGAGACGCTAAGCCTGATGGGACTTTCATAGCGATCTCTAATAACAGACTCTTCTTCTTTGATGATCAACATTTAAAGATCTAAAATGACTTTCAAGAGAAACGACTGAACCTTTCAAAGCTCTCGAGTCCATCTCGTCCGGACTGAAATCCTTCATAACGTTTATTTCTGACTCCCGACAGTATACACTTCCAATCACAGTATTTCTTTCATTGTTTTTATAAAGTTGCACTTTAAAACGTTGAGATTTGTTTTCTAATCCACAATTCCAGATGTGGTTAAATCATAATATATGATATAATATGCTTATATATTTATGTCTGACATGCTTTGATCTTGTGTGATGTTTTATTTAGTTGGTTGAGGATGCTGACGAAGTGAAAAGAGCTTCATCTTAAACTTGAATCTCAATATTCATCTCATCCTGAATCCTCTTCTCTAGTTTTTAACGGAGGCTGTTTTTGTGTCCTCGAGGTCCAATCAGAAGTGAGAACACTCAGTCTTCTTCTCTTCCTCTGGATGTTTTTATTCTTCTTTCAGCTCGCTGAACAAAAGACGTTCAATCGTCTACACTTTCTTGGACTGTTTCTCCTACTGCCACCTCTTCAGAGGAATGAATCTAGGAAGCACACAACAGGTCTGTAGTCTGTAGACTGGAGTCTGGAGTCTGGAGTCTGGAGACTGTATACTGTAGTCTGGAGTCTGGAGTCTGGAGTCTGGAGTCTGTAGACTGGAGTCTGTAGACTGTAGACTGTAGTCTGTAGACTGTAGTCTGTAGTCTGTATACTGTAGACTGGAGTCTGTAGACTGGAGTCTGTAGACTATATACTGTAGTCTGTAGACTGTAGTCTGTAGACTGGAGTCTGTAGACTGGAGTCTGTAGACTGTAGACTGGAGTCTGTAGACTGGAGTCTGTAGACTGGAGTCTGTAGACTGGAGTCTGTAGACTGGAGTCTGTAGACTGGAGTCTGTAGACTGGATTCTGTATACTATATACTGTAGACTGTAGACTGTAGACTGTAGACTGTAGACTGTAGACTGGAGACTGGAGACTGTAGACTGTAGACTGGAGACTGGAGACTGGAGACTGGAGACTGGAGACTGGAGACTGTAGACTGGAGACTGTAGACTGGAGACTGTAGACTGTAGACTGGAGACTGTAGACTGTAGACTGGAGACTGTAGACTGGAGACTGTAGACTGGAGTCTGTAGACTGGAGTCTGTAGACTGTAGACTGTAGACTGGAGTCTGTAGACTATATACTGTAGACTATATACTGTAGACTGTAGACTATATACTGTAGACTGTAGTCTGGAGACTGTAGACTGGAGACTGTATACTGGAGACTGTAGTCTGGAGACTGTAGTCTGTAGACTGACGTGATGCAGACCAGTTCATAGTGATCGGTAGTCGTAGTAAACAGGAATACTTGGAATGAGCTGATGATCAACATGTCTGCCTGCTTTGTGTGCTGTAGATTTCTACAGGTTTGTTTTGTTTTTATTCCCTTTTAATAAATAAACATCCAAAACAAACGTTTAACTTTCGCCTCCATGTGACAAAAGGATTGCCTCCATGTGACAAAAGGATTCATTCATCTTTTCCTCGTGTTCACTTCAACCAAATGAGATGCGTGTTAATTGGTGAACTTCAGAGGGGTGTTGTTGAACCTCGTCTTGATGCTAAGCTAGGCTAAGTGGAGGCAAGATTCAGAGATAAAATGGGAGACTCAGAGACAGTAGCCATGTAACAGAAAGTGTGCTTCAATAAACAGGGTCGGGTTGAGCGGGATAGGGTCAAACTCAACAAAAGATTCCTCCCGGTCTGGGTCTTCAGTCTCCACCCAGCGTGAGATGGTTCCTCCGTCCTGTTTGGGCAGAGAGGAGAGAGGTGAGTCCGCCTAATGACCTCCGGTCTGAAGCTCCTCTCCAGAGGTTCAGGAGATCCTCGTATTCTTCTGCTGCATCACAGCCCTGGGAACATCTGCTCATTGTGATTAGCTGATGGGCTGCAGGTGTGACCACTGCGCCTGCACCGGATAGTACACTCCCTCTATCCCCTCCCCCAACCTGAGCTTGGGGATCTGCCTCCTGCGCTGTCGGCTCCCCCTGGTTTGCCACAACATGCACGTAGGCCCAAAACAGGAGCAGCATCTAGCATGGCTGTGTTCTGCTGTATCGGCTCCTTTTACTTCAAGTCTCTGTCCACCACATGCTGAGATGTTGCTGTCTGACGGACCTAGTGAAATATGTTCACATCAGCCGGAGCACCTGTATCCATCTTGAGCTTGAGCGTCGCTCCTCTGCCTGTTCCCTTGTTGTATTTGTGCTGTTTTATATTAGTGTCAATAGCTTTGGGCGTTACGTATGCTTCAAACTTGGCATAGTACGTTTGGAGTAGCTTTCTCTCATCTGCCGTGAGGGTCCATGTATTATATACATCTCTGCCTTTTTCGCCGATCCACAGGCCTGGACAGCTGCACTGCACTTCCTCCTCTTGAGCGAGACCCTTTCTCCAAGTGAGGACCAAGCTATTCTGACACCATGTAATATTACATTACAGTCATTTAGTGTGCCGGGGATCAAACCGCCGACCCTCTGATTGAAAGACGGCCCTGCTATCCACGTAGCCACAGTCCGGGTCGGGGAATGAAGCCTGTGTGACGGCTGTTCCAGCATGAAGACTGTACAGGTCTGGAGGGCCAGGGTTCAAATACTGCCAGGTGTCGTTAGCAGGATGTGGGTCAGGTGTGTCTGCAGCTGTCTGGTCTGACATCCTGACACATATCGTATGTCATAAAAAGTCAGAGTATAGTTCTAAAGCTGTTAGCAATTTGTTTTAAGGAAGTTAGGATTTTATTGTCATATACATTTACACATACACAAAATGTGTCTCTGCATGTGACCCGTCCCTGTATCAGGGAGCAGTGGCTGCCATTGATCGGCACCCGGGGAGCCGTTAGGGGTTCAGTGTGTTGCTCAGGGACACTTTGACACGGGACACGTCCCAGTCGGGGATCGAACCGTTGACCTTCCGGTTCCCAGACGACCCTCTTAACCCAGCCAACCAAGCTCCTGAAGTTCACGGATGACACCACCCTCATTGGACTAGTCTCTGGTGGGGATGAGTCCGCCTACAGGTGGGAGACTGACCATCTGGTGACGTGGTGCGGTCTGAACAACCTAGAGCTCAACGCTCTAAAGACAGTGGAGATGGTTGTGGATTTCAGGAAGAACGTAGCCCCACCAGCCCCCATCACCCTGTGTGACTCCCCCCATCACCCTGTGTGACTCCCCCCATCACCCTGTGTGACTCCCCCCATCTCCCTGTGTGACTCCCCCCATCACCCTGTGTGACTCCCCCCATCTCCCTGTGTGACTCCCCCCATCTCCCTGTGTGACTCCCCCCATCTCCCTGTGTGACTCCCCCCATCTCCCTGTGTGACTCCCCCCATCTCCCTGTGTGACTCCCCCCATCTCCCTGTGTGACTCCCCCCATCACCCTGTGTGACTCCCCCCATCTCCCTGTGTGACTCCCCCCATCTCCCTGTGTGACTCCCTCTATCACCCTGTGTGACTCCCCCATCACCCTGTGAGACTCCCCCCATCACCCTGTGAGACTCCCCCCATCACCCTGTGTGACTCCCCCCATCACCCTGTGAGACTCCCCCCATCACCCTGTGAGACTCCCCCCATCTCCCTGTGTGACTCCCCCCATCACCCTGTGAGACTCCCCCCATCACCCTGTGTGACTCCCCCCATCACCCTGTGAGACTCCCCCCATCACCCTGTGAGACTCCCCCCATCACCCTGTGAGACTCCCCCCATCACCCTGTGAGACTCCCCCCATCACCCTGTGAGACTCCCCCCATCACCCTGTGAGACTCCCCCCATCACCCTGTGAGACTCCCCCCATCACCCTGTGAGACTCCCCCCATCTCCCTGTGTGACTCCCCCCATCACCCTGTGTGACTCCCTCTATCACCCTGTGTGTCCATCCTCTGCTCCTCCATCACCGTCTGGCGCATCATCCGCTCTGCTGAGAGGTGATCGGCTGCAATCTGCCGTCCCTCCAGGACTTGTTCGCCTCAAGGACCCTGAAGCGAGCAAGAAGGATCGTAGCCGACCCCTCTCGCCTGGACACGAACTGTTCGTGTCCCTTCCATCTGGTAGGAGGCTGCGATCCATCAGGACCAAGACCTCCATCAGGACCAAGACCTCGCGCCACATGAACAGTTTCTTCCCGTGGTCAGTCGGGTCACTCTGTCCTCCCCAACACAACCTACCGGCCTCTCCCTGCACATCTCCGCTTCTTCATTGAAACACTCGACACTTGTTCTCAGTCTGTTGTGCACTTTCTTTTATATTCTATTATAAATTATAAAATGTTTATATTTCTTGCACTGTGTTGATTGTTTAATGTTATGCAACCTGCTGGTACAAATAGACTTCTTTAATCCCAACATGTACAACTTTATTTAAATAAACAGTAAGAACAAAATATCTGAACATCATCGGAAAAGTCTGATGGACTAAATCTGGAAGATTTGTTTATTCCAGCTGAGTAACGGCTCCGATCGGCCAGACTCCTTCATGCTAAGCTAAGCATCAATCTCACCCTCAACACAATGTCAAACTGTTCTTTTAAGGTGAGTCAGTTGTAGTTTAGATCATCCAGAACCCTCTGAACCCACCGGTCACCTGAGACTCAGGATCCATGATCTTCTTCCTCTGCGTGTGAAGAGGAACGTCTTTAAATAACAGTTCTTCAGTGACATGAGACACGTGAAGCTTTGAGTCAGCCTCCTGCTCCTCCTCCTGCTCCTCAGTCGTCCAGCGGCGTCATGATCAGCTGTAGCTCTCTGAAGGCGCTGCCATGTCGACCGACCTGCTCCGCCTTGTTCTTCACCACGTTGCTCAGGTTCTTCAGCTGCCTGCAGCACGATCTGCACTTCTGGTGTCTGGAGAACAAACACCACCATCATCACCACCACCACCACCCTCCTCATCATCATCATCATCATCATCATCATCATCCTCCTCATCATCATCACCACCACCACCCTCCTCCTCCTCATCATTGAGACCTTTACACACCAGCGATCACTTCCTGGTGTGCGTTTGTGCTGACTCACCGCTCCTCTCGGGTGATGTCGACGCCCACAGACGTAGTCGCCTTCAGAGTGTCAGAGATCAACATCCAGAAATGTTTCATGATGAGCTTCAGAGACGTACAGCCGGTCTGGATGTAGCTACACACGCAGAGACACACGCAGAGACACACGCAGAGACACACGCAGAGACACACACACACGCAGAGACACACGCAGAGACACACGCAGAGACACACACACACACACGCAGAGACACACGCAGAGACACACACGCAGAGACGCACGCACGCACGCACGCACACGCAGAGACACACGCAGAGACGCACGCACGCACGCACACGCACGCACACACACGCAGAGACGCACACACACACGCAGAGGCACGCACACGCGTGCGTGCACACACACACGCGTGCGTGCACGCACGCACGCACACACACGCACGCGCGCACACACACGCGCACGCACGCACACACACACACACACGCAGAGACACACGCGCACACACACACAGAGACAGAGACACACGCGCACACACACACAGAGACAGACACACACGCACACACACACGCACACACATGCGCAGAGACAGACACACACACGCACACACGCAGACGCACACGCGCAGCGACAGACGCACACGCGCAGCGACAGACGCACACGCACAGAGACAGACACACAGACACGCACGCACACACACGCGCGCGCGCGCACACACACACACACACACGCGCAGAGACACACACGCGCACAGAGACACACACGCGCACAGAGACAGACACACACGCGCACACACACACGCGCAGAGACACACGCACACACACACGCAGAGACACACACACGCACGCGCACAGAGACAGACACACACACACACGCAGAGACACACACACACACACACACGCGCAGAGACAGACACACACACACACACGCGCAGAGACAGACACACACACACACGCGCAGAGACAGACACACACACACGCAGAGACACACACACACACGCGCGCAGAGACAGACACACACAGACACACACGCAGAGACACACACACACACACACACGCGCAGAGACAGACACACACACACGCGCACAGAGACAGACACACACACACGCGCAGAGACACACACACGCGCAGAGACACACACGCGCAGAGACACACACACACACACACACACACACACACGCAGAGACAGACACACACGCACACACACACACGCAGAGACAGACAGACAGACACACACACACACACTGGATTGTGGACTTTGTGATTTTGAAACTATTTTTATCTAATTGACAGAAATAAACAAAGTGTTGAACCGTTCTTTGGCTGCAGGTTTGTTTTAGATCTTACAGATAATGATGAGCAGCTGATCACCTCTCATATTTACTGTGCAGCAGTTGGTCGATCGGAGGAAGAATCGTCGTGCACAAGTCCAGTTTCCATAGCGACCTGAAACCATCATCAACTATCAATAAGATCACATTTATATCAGAGTCTCTTTTCACAATGTTCATCCATTTAAACCGGTGGTGATGTTTCATATCTTGGTTTGTTTTAAAACAAATATATATTTAATTGTTAAGGTTGACTCACGGCTGCAGGTTGATGATGTTCAGGATGTCCACCACAATCGACAGATCATTCATGGAGACAGCAGCGTCCAGAGCTCTCTGCAGAGACGTCAACAGGAAGCGGAGGCAGTGAGAACCAATCATGCGACAGGTCATGTGACAGGTCAGCATGTTAGAATAACCGACGGTGCAATAATTCTTCTTTACATTTGATATTGAGATATGAAACAATGCATAAACCCTTCGATTTAGATATGCGTCTCACCTTGATGTCCTCTCGGGCCCAAACGGACCGGACCGTCTCCAGGTTCCTGTGCCGGCTCCTCAGCATCACACACATGGTGTCATGACCCTTCTTCAGCTGAGACAGAGCTTCATCATCACTCAGAGCTCCGCCTCTGTTGAGAGGGGACAACTGACACACACACACACACACACACACACACACACACACACACACACACACACACACACACACACACACACACACACACACACACACACACACACACACACACACACACACACACACACACACACACACACACACACACACACACACACACACACACACTTTACAGCAGGTAAACTGCGGTCCATATATACGGCCCGTCGAATATTGGGAAAAAATTGTCCAAATTTTAGAGTGAGGAGAGGACAGCATCACATGTAGAGTGAGGAGAGGACAGCATCACATGTAGAGTGAGGAGAGGACAGCATCACATGTAGAGTGAGGAGAGGACAGCATCACATGTAGAGTGAGGAGAGGACAGCATCATATTTTTTCACCTCAGTGCGATCACAGGCTGTAAATACAATATCAGCCGCCACTTTTCCACCAAGCATGCTAACTACGCTAGCAATCAGTCAACGCAAGAACGACCGGCTACTGCTCGGAGGTCGGCAGCCAAGAGTCAAGCACCAAGACAAGTACTAGCAAAGGCCAGCAAGACTTTCTCCAAAGGGGAGTTTTAGAAAGAATGAGTTGATCACGCAGGACTCGCCGTGTAGAACTAACTGACCAAGACTTAGCCAACGAGTTCAACTAAAACGCTGAGTCGTTTCAGTTATATTCCGCAGCACTGGACGAAAGTAAGGACGTAAAAGACACCGCTGAGCTGTGAATCGTCATCAGAGGGATTCATGGCAGCTGAGAGATAACGGAGGACTGTTTGACCCTGGCATGTCTGGAGGGGACAACACGAGGACAGCACGGGGACAACACGAGGACAGCACGGGGACAGCACGGGGACAGCACGGGGACAGCACGGGGACAACACGGGGACAGCACGAGGACAGCACGGGGACAACACGGGGACAGCACGAGGACAGCACGGGGACAGCACGGGGACAGCACGGGGACAACACGGGGACAGCACGAGGACAACACGGGGACAGCACGAGGACAACACGGGGACAGCACGAGGACAACACGGGGACAGCACGGGGACAACACGGGGACAGCACGGGGACAACACGGGGACAGCACGAGGACAACACGGGGACAGCACGAGGACAACACGGGGACAGCACGAGGACAACACGGGGACAGCACGGGGACAACACGGGGACAGCACGAGGACAGCACGGGGACAACACGGGGACAGCACGAGGACAGCACGGGGACAGCACGGGGACAGCACGGGGACAGCACGGGGACAACACGGGGACAGCACGAGGACAACACGAGGACAGCACGAGGACAACACGGGGACAGCACGGGGACAGCACGGGGACAGCACGAGGACAGCACGGGGACAACACGGGGACAGCACGGGGACAACACGGGGACAACACGGGGACAGCACGGGGACAGCACGAGGACAGCACGGGGACAGCACGGGGACAGCACGGGGACAGCACGGGGACAACACTGGGACAACACGGGGACAGCACGGGGACAGCACGGGGACAGCACGGGGACAGCACGGGGACAGCACGAGGACAACACGGGGACAGCACGGGGACAGCACGAGGACAGCACGGGGACAGCACTGGGACAGCACTGGGACAGCACTGGGACAGCACGGGGACAGCACTGGGACAGCACTGGGACAGCACTGGGACAGCACGGGGACAGCACGAGGACAACACTGGGACAGCACGGGGACAGCACGAGGACAACACTGGGACAGCACGAGGACAGCTCGGTGTAAAATTGCCAATGTCACCACAGATGGATCGCCAAACTTAACAGGAAGAACCGTCGGGCTGCTGAAAAGAGTCCGGGATGAGGTGAAAGAGGAAAACCCGGAGCTGGATGTCGTCTTCCTGCTCTGCGCGTCTGTAATGCAGTTTGATCATGAAGTGAAGCCAGACGTAAAACTGGTAACTGTATAGGAGCGTTGTCAGTTTATTAAGTTCCTTGAGGAAAGTGATGGTGATCACCAGCAGACCTTCAGCATGATGAACATCAACACATCAGTCTGATGATGAACAGGCAGGAACATCACCGCTCCCACTGGCATGAGCTGAACAAAGCCTCCACCTGCTCCGACCCGTCGGTCACATGTTAAGACTCACTGTGGCCCCAGAGCCTAAGCGTTTGCCCCCCCGCTCTGGAGGAAACCTTCTCAGTGTTGATGAGGAGCTCGTGCACAATGCATCGTGGGACATGTAGTACGCACTTCAAGTGACGTCATCTACCCTCAACAAACACCTGTGCAGATATGTTAAACTCACAGGCAGGAAGTCGGACACGTTCAGCCCGATGGGCTCGTTCCTGGTGCTCAGGATGATTTTAGGATGTGGTTTAGACGTCGCCATGGTAACAGGAGGAGGAGGGGGGGGGGGCGGAGGAGGGGGGGTTAGAGGTCACCGGGACGACCACAGAGGCAGTCGAACGCTTTATCGAAGAGACGACTGTAGGCTCCACCCTCTGGACAGGTGCAGAGGAGGAGAGGGGAGGAGCCTGTAACTAACACACACACACACACACACACACACACACACACACACACACACCTTTATATTAACAAAACAAAAGCACATGAATCATGTTTCATCATTGTTTACATATTTAATGTCTCTTAATCACAGAGACAAACTGCTGCGTTCACTGACCTGCTGTTTTTCAGGAAAAGCAGATATCATGTCCTTCAGCTGACGGCCGATGGCTAATATAGTGTCTAAGAAGAAGAAGAAGACGAAGAAGAAGAAGACTGTCTTTACTTTGTCCTCCATCATCACATCACACACAGGAAACAAGAAGACAACATTTTCATCACGTGTCCAGTACCTGAATAGGTAGAGAACAGAGTACCTGAACAGGTAGTGAACAGAGTACCTGAACAGGTAGTGAACAGAGTACCTGAACAGGTAGTGAACAGAGTACCTGAACAGGTAGAGAACAGAGTACCTGAACAGGTAGAGAACAGAGTACCTGAACAGGTAGAGAACAGAGTACATGAACAGGTAGTGTGATGTCTCACAGTAAAGTAGTTTCAGGTGTGAATGAAGTCTGTAATAGAAGTGATGAAGCTCTGAAGGACTCACCGTCCTCTGGAGGAGCAGGAAAAGGCTCCGATGTCCTTGGAGGAGTTCGAGCTAAAGGAGAGAAGAACCGAGTCACTGATGAGGTAAATGATGAGGTGTGACGAGGAAGGACAGAAGGTGTGAGGATGAAGGCCAGAAGGTGTGAGGATGAAGGACAGAAGGTGTGAGGATGAAAGACAGAAGGTGTGAGGATGAAGGACAGAAGGTGTGAGGATGAAGGACAGAAGGTGTGAGGATGAAGGACAGAAGGTGTGAGGATGAAGGACAGAAGGTGTGAGGATGAAGGACAGAAGGTGTGAGGATGAAGGACAGAAGATGTGAGGATGAAGGACAGAAGGTGTGAGGATGAAGGACAGAAGGTGTGAGGATGAAGGACAGAAGATGTGAGGATGAAGGCCAGAAGATGTGAGGATGAAGGACAGAAGGTGTGAGGATGAAGGACAGAAGATGTGAGGATGAAGGCCAGAAGATGTGAGGATGAAGGACAGAAGGTGTGAGGATGAAGGACAGAAGATGTGAGGATGAAGGCCAGAAGATGTGAGGATGAAGGCCAGAAGGTGTGACTAGGAAGGACAGAAGTTGTGAGGATGAAGGCCAGAAGGTGTGACTAGGAAGGACAGAAGGTGTGAGGATGAAGGCCAGAAGGTGTGACTAGGAAGGACAGAAGGTGTGAGGATGAAGGACAGAAGGTTTGAGGATGAAGGACAGAAGATGTGAGGATGAAGGACAGAAGATGTGAGGATGAAGGACAGAAGGTGTGAAGATGAAGGACAGAAGGTGTGAAGATGAAGGACAGAAGGTGTGAAGATGAAGGACAGAAGGTGTGAAGATGAAGGACAGAAGGTGTGAAGATGAAGGACAGAAGGTGAGACCATGAAGGACAGAAGGTGTGACCATGAAGGACAGAAGGTGAGACCATGAAGGACAGAAGGTGAGACCATGAAGGACAGAAGGTGAGACCATGAAGGACAGAAGGTGAGACCATGAAGGACAGAAGGTGAGACCTACAGATGGCGTTCTTCGGCTGGAAGATCTCTTTGAAGTCTTCTGCGTTGTGGATCTCTGCTGACGATACTTTCTCGTCTGCCTCGTCCTCACTGAGGCTCCGCCTCTCACCTTCGGGGCTCCGCCTGTCGGCGTCTGAACTCTGCTTCACACTGATGACATCACATGTGACATCATGACATCATGACACAGGTGACCTTCCTATCCAGGCGTTGTTGCCGTTACCTCTGTGAGGAGCTGCTGGTGGTCGTGGGTCTCTCGTAGTTCCTGCGTAGTGCGGATCCTTTAGGGTCTCCGGGCTCCGAGAGCGGCTGGTCGTCCTGGACGATTCCTCGGATCACAGCGCCGCCGCTCTTCTTCACCCGCTTCAGGTCGACCACGTAGGACGACACACAGGACAGCTGGTGAGACACGCCGATCTGAGGAAGAATAAGAAGAAGAAGAAGTTTACAGGATGTGATAATCAATAATCAATCATCAATAACAGCTACTCACCAGCTGCTGGTTGCAGACCGCCAGGTCGGACACCTTCCCCCAGCCCACTGGCACCACGTCAAAGCAGCGGTTGGGCTCCCAGCCGAAGATCCTCAGAGAGTCTGTGGCCCCGCTGTACAGACAGGATCCATCGGAGCTGAAGAACACAGACCTGAACCCACAGAGGGCCAGGAGTCAGGGATCACAATCCATCAACACCTGTCCGACATCTGTGCTGAGAAAACTCACCTGACGGGAGTCGTGTCTCCTTCCAACGAGCCGATCATCGTAAACTTCTCCAGATCCCACAGCTTGATGGTCCTGGAGACAAAACAAGTGTTGATGGTGTATCAAAGAGGAGACGGACAGAGGAAACAGTGTTGATGGTGTATCAAAGAGGACAAAGACAGAGGAAACAGTGTTGATGGTGTATCAAGAGGACAAAGACAGAGGAAACAGTGTTGATGGTGTATCAAAGAGGAGACGGACAGAGGAAACAGTGTTGATGGTGTATCAAAGAGGAGACGGACAGAGGAAACAGTGTTGATGGTGTATCAAAGAGGAGACGGACAGAGGAAACAGTGTTGATGGTGTATCAAAGAGGAGACGGAGAGAGGAAACAGTGTTGATGGTGTATCAAAGAGGACAAAGACAGAGGAAACACTGTTCATGGTGTATCAAAGAGGAGACGGACAGAGGAAACAGTGTTGATGGTGTATCAAAGAGGAGACCGACAGAGGAAACAGTGTTGATGGTGTATCAAAGAGGAGATGGACAGAGGAAACAGTGTTGATGGTGTATCAAAGAGGAGATGGACAAAGGAAACAGTGTTGATGTTGTATCAAAGAGGACAAAGACAGAGGAAACAGTGTTGATGGTGTATCAAAGAGGAGACGGACAGAGGAAACAGTGTTGATGGTGTATCAAAGAGGAGACGGACAGAGGAAACAGTGTTGATGGTGTATCAAAGAGGAGACCGACAGAGGAAACAGTGTTGATGGTGTATCAAATAGGAGACGGACAGAGGAAACAGTGTTGATGGTGTATCAAAGAGGAGACGGACAGAGGAAACAGTGTTGATGGTGTATCAAAGAGGAGACCGACAGAGGAAACAGTGTTGATGGTGTATCAAAGAGGAGACGGACAGAGGAAACAGTGTTGATGGTGTATCAAAGAGGACAAAGAGAGGAAACAGTGTTGATGGTGTATCAAAGAGGACACTGACAGAGGAAACAGTGTTGATGGTGTATCAAAGAGGACAAAGACAGAGGAAACAGTGTTGATGGTGTATCAAAGAGGAGACAGACAGAGGAAACAGTGTTGATGGTGTATCAAAGAGGACAAAGACAGAGGAAACAGTGTTGATGGTGTATCAAAGAGGACAAAGACAGAGGAAACAGTGTTGATGGTGTATCAAAGAGGAGACGGACAGAGGAAACAGTGTTGATGGTGTATCAAAGAGGACACTGACAGAGGAAACAGTGTTGATGGTGTATCAAAGAGGACAAAGACAGAGGAAACAGTGTTGATGGTGTATCAAAGAGGAGACGGACAGAGGAAACAGTGTTGATGGTGTATCAAAGAGGAGACGGACAGAGGAAACAGTGTTGATGGTGTATCAAAGAGGACAAAGACAGAGGAAACAGTTTTGATGGTGTATCAAAGAGGAGACGGACAGAGGAAACAGTGTTGATGGTGTATCAAAGAGGAGACGGACGGAGGAAACAGTGTTGATGGTGTATCAAAGAGGACAAAGACAGAGGAAACAGTGTTGATGGTGTATCAAAGAGGAGACGGACAGAGGAAACAGTGTTGATGGTGTATCAAAGAGGAGACCGACAGAGGAAACAGTGTTGATGGTGTATCAAAGAGGAGACCGACAGAGGAAACAGTGTTGATGGTGTATCAAAGAGGAGATGGACAGAGGAAACAGTGTTGATGGTGTATCAAAGAGGAGATGGACAAAGGAAACAGTGTTGATGGTGTATCAAAGAGGACAAAGACAGAGGAAACAGTGTTGATGGTGTATCAAAGAGGAGACGGACAGAGGAAACAGTGTTGATGGTGTATCAAAGAGGAGACGGACAGAGGAAACAGTGTTGATGGTGTATCAAAGAGGACAAAGACAGAGGAAACAGTGTTGATGGTGTATCAAAGAGGAGACCGACAGAGGAAACAGTGTTGATGGTGTATCAAAGAGGAGATGGACAGAGGAAACAGTGTTGATGGTGTATCAAAGAGGAGATGGACAAAGGAAACAGTGTTGATGGTGTATCAAAGAGGACAAAGACAGAGGAAACAGTGTTGATGGTGTATCAAAGAGGAGACCGACAGAGGAAACAGTGTTGATGGTGTATCAAAGAGGAGACGGACAGAGGAAACAGTGTTGATGGTGTATCAAAGAGGAGACGGACAGAGGAAACAGTGTTGATGGTGTATCAAAGAGGACAAAGACAGAGGAAACAGTGTTGATGGTGTATCAAAGAGGACAAAGAGAGGAAACAGTGTTGATGGTGTATCAAAGAGGAGACGGACAGAGGAAACAGTGTTGATGGTGTATCAAAGAGGACAAAGACAGAGGAAACAGTGTTGATGGTGTATCAAAGAGGAGACAGACAGAGGAAACAGTGTTGATGGTGTATCAAAGAGGACAAAGACAGAGGAAACAGTGTTGATGGTGTATCAAAGAGGACAAAGAGAGGAAACAGTGTTGATGGTGTATCAAAGAGGAGACGGACAGAGGAAACAGTGTTGATGGTGTATCAAAGAGGAGACGGACAGAGGAAACAGTGTTGATGGTGTATCAAAGAGGAGACGGAGAGAGGAAACAGTGTTGATGGTGTATCAAAGAGGACAAAGACAGAGGAAACAGTGTTGATGGTGTATCAAAGAGGACACTGACAGAGGAAACAGTGTTGATGGTGTATCAAAGAGGACAAAGACAGAGGAAACAGTGTTGATGGTGTATCAAAGAGGAGACAGACAGAGGAAACAGTGTTGATGGTGTATCAAAGAGGACAAAGAGAGGAAACAGTGTTGATGGTGTATCAAAGAGGAGCCGGACAGAGGAAACAGTGTTGATGGTATGTCAAAGAGGACACTGACAGAGGAAACAGTGTTGATGGTATATCAAAGAGGACACTGACAGAGGAAACAGTGTTGATGGTATATCAAAGAGGACACTGACAGAGGGTCGTACCTGTCGGAGCTGCCTGAGGCCAGCAGGTACTCGTTGGGGTGAAACTGGATGATGTTGACGGCTGCAGTGTGAGATTTAAACTCTGTGATCATCTTCCCCTGAGTTAGATCCCACAGCTGACAGAGACAACATCAAACCGTCTGAACATGAATTAACGAATATTAAAGGAACTACAACTCTGACAGGTGTGATTCTTACCTTGACGGTGGAGTCGTCACTGGCTGAAGCCAACCACTTCCCATCAGGGCTGAAGGCCAGACTCCTCACCGCCGCAGTGTGACCCTGAAACACAACCAGGACTTTAACCGTCTCACATATTATCAACATGTATCTTCACAAATGTGCTCTTCTTTATTTCTACAGTTCTCACCTTGTACCTGAACACATAACCTTTCCTCCGAACGTCCCACAGCTGACAGAACAAGACCACACGGTTCAGATGAGGAGAAAGATTTCATTAGTACACACACACTGCACATATCACACACACACACACACACACACACATATCACAGACACACACACACACACACATCACACATCACACACACATATCACACACACACACACACACACACATATCACACACACACACACACACACATATCACAGACACACACACACATATCACAGACAGACACACACACACACACACACACACATACACACACATACTGCACATATCACACACACACACACACACATATCACACACACACACACACACACATATCACACACACACACATACACATATCACACACACACACACCACACACACACACACACATATCACACACACTCACAGACACACACACACACACATATCACACACACACACACACTGCACATATCACACACACACACACATCGCACACACATATCACACACACGTATCACAGATATATCACAGACCCACACACACACACACACACACACACACAGATATATCACAGACACACACACACACACACTGCACATATCACACACACACACACACACACTGCACATATCACACACACACACAAACACACAGATATATCAGACACACACACTGCACATATCACACACAAACACACAGACACACAGATATATCAGACACACACACACTGCACATATCACACACACACACACACATATCACACACACACACATATCACACACACACACACACACACCTTGATGTTTGTGTCCATTGAGCTGGAGGCGAGGAAGTCTCCAAATGGATGGAAGCCCAGACTGGTGATGTTGGCTTTGTGTCCCATCAAAGTTCTTAAGACTGGAAGAGACACGAAAAACTGTCTCAGCTGGACTACAACTGTACTAAAACTGGACTAATACTGGACATAAACTGGACTAACACTGGACATAAACTGGACTAACACTGGACATAAACTGGACTAACACTGGACATAAACTGGACTAACACTGGACATAAACTGGACTAACACTGGACATAAACTGGACTAACACTGGACATAAACTGGACTAAAACTGGACATAAACTGGACTAACACTGGACATAAACTGGACGAATACTAGAGTATACTGGACTAATACTGGACTTATACTGGACTAATACTAGAGTAATACTGGACTAAGGGCTCCTCTCTTGCATCCTGTTTTTCAGGCGTTTTAGACGCATTAAAACTATTCCCAACTTTGCAGCACCAGGCGGGGAGTCGCTCTGCTTGTCTGGTACGATGCAGCCACCGCCAAGGACAAGGACAGGCTGCAGCGCATCATCCGCTCTGCTGAGAGGTGATCGGCTGCAATCTGCCGTCCCTCCAGGACTTGTTCTCTTCAAGGACCCTGAAGCGAGCAAGGAGGATCGTAGCCGACCCCTCCCACCCTGGACACGAACTGTTCATGCCCCTTCCATCTGGTAGGAGGCTGAGGTCCATCAGGACCAAGACCTCACGCCACACGAACAGCTTCTTCCCGTCCGCAGTCGGGCTCATTAGCAGAGCCCGGGTCCCCCACCTTCCCTCCCTACTGCTCCCCTGCACATCACTTCATATTTAAATACACTTGTCACTTTTACATTACACTTATTTACAGTCCTGTTATCTGTGTGTCGTGCACTTTATTTTATATTCTATTGTAAATTTTAATATGTTTCTATTTCTTGCACTGTTGATTGTTGTTTATTGTTCAATGTTATTGTCTAATGTTATGCACCACCTGCCATGACAAATTCCTTGTATGTTACATACATTGGCAATAAACGGTTCTGATTCTGGGTAATACTGGAGTAATACTGGACTAATACTGGAGTATACTGGAGTATACTGGACTAATACTGGACTATACTGGAGTATACTGGAGTAATACTGGACGAATACTGGACGAATACTGGACGAATACTGGACTAATACTGGAGTATACTGGACTAATACTGGACTAATACTGGACTACACTGGAGTACACTGGAGTAATACTGGACGAATACTGGACGAATACTGGACGAATACTGGACGAATACTGGAGTATACTGGACTAATACTGGACTAATACTGGACTAATACTGGAGTATACTGGAGTAATACTGGAGTAATACTGGAGTAATACTGGACTATACTGGAGTAATACTGGACTAATACTGGAGTAATACTGGAGTAATACTGGAGTAATACTGGACTAATACTGGACGAATACTGGACTAATACTGGACTAATACTGGACTAATACTGGACTAATACTGGACTAATACTGGAGTATACTGGAGTAATACCGGACTAATGCTGGAGTATTCCCGGAGTAATGCTGGAGTATACCGGAGTAATGCTGGAGTATACCGGACTAATACTGGACTAATACTGGACTAATAATAGAGTATACTGGACTATAATGGACTAATACTGGAGTAATACTGGAGTATACTGGACTAATACTGGAGTATACTAGAGTAATACTGGAGTAATACCGGACTAATACTGTAGTATACTGGAGTAATACCGGACTAATACTGGAGTATACTGGACTAATACTGGAGTATACTGGAGTAATACCGGACTAATACTGTAGTATACTGGAGTAATACCGGACTAATACTGGAGTATACTGGACTAATACTGGAGTATACCGGACTAATACCGTACTAATACCGGACTAATACTGTAGTATACTGGACTAATACTGGAGTAATACTGGACTAATACTGGAGAAATACTGGAGTATACTGGAGTAATACTGGAGTATACTGGAGTAATACTGGACTAATACTGGACTAATATTGGAGTAATACTGGAGTAATACTGGAGTATACTGGAGTAATACTGGACTAATACTGGACTAATACTGGACTAATACTGGAGTAATAGTGGAGTAATACTGGACTAATACTGGACTAATACTGGAGTAATACTGGAGTAATACTGGACTAATACTGGAGTAATACTGGAGTAATACTGGAGTAATACTGGACTAAGGGCTCCTCTCTTTAGACGCATTAAAACTATTCCCAACTTTGCAGCACCAGGCAGGGAGTCGCTCTGCTTGTCAATGTCACACATGACCATGGCAGCCAATCAAATCAAGCAAGAGGCGGGTTTTACTACTTTACCACTGACTTCCTGTTTTGATGCCGGTAGACGTGGTTGTAGAGCACTTTGATATTAGTGATAGTTAATCAAAAATGAACGAGATCATTTTCACCAGCAGAACAACAGCAGGAGCCCGATGGTTGAGCTTGATGGTCGCCCCCCCCCCCTCAACCACACACTAAGACAACAAACTGGGTCTCACTCTTGGCAGCCTCCAGGTCCCAGACTCGTATAGATCCAGACTGGGAACCAGCGACAACCTGCTCCTCTGACATGTTGAACTGGACACACTCCACTGGGTTCTTGTGACCAGTCAGACTCTGAGAGGAAACACAGTCAGGACACACAGTAAACCTCCATCACTCCTCCACCAGCGCTTCATCACAAGACCACAGTAAACGTGTGATGAGTAGGGTTGGGTACCGAAAACCGGTTCCTATACGACCGGTATCTACCGGACCGAAACGCAACGCAGATTTCGGTGCTTCCTTTCGGTGCCTGAGCCGATTGAAATACTTGTTGTACACGACTCTGATGACTCCGTCCTAGGTTAGCTCGTCCTAGGACCGATGCTAACGATAGCCTCGGTCCTCCGCTCCTCACTCAGTATTATTACAACCGGACGAGCCGTGCGCGCTGAGAAACAAACCGCTCCGTCATTCTGACGACGCTGCGGCCATGATGTATTAAAAGAACAAAGAACGAGACTTCTGCCTACGGACTTCCTCCATCGACATCCGGCACAACACAGGCACGCAAAACTTTCTTCTTCTTCTTCTTCGAGGTGTAGTGGCGGTTGGCAAACGGCGCATTAGCGCCACCAACTGGTAAAATAAAATAATTCAGGAGAGGTCTTATTTTGCAAGAGAAGGCAAATATGCTCATATTTCTGCAAAATAATTGCTGCAGTGTGTGTACAGAGTGTGTGTGTTTTGTATTTATTTTATCTATATTTATTTAAGTATACTGTAAACTGTTAACAGTTAACATATTATTCAATTTGAAGAAAAAGGTATCGGTTCAGGCACCGTTTAGGCACCGGTATCGGAAAAAACCCAAACGATACCCAACCCTAGTGATGAGGTGTTTCATATCACAGTAAACCTCCATCACTCCTCCACCAGAGCTTCATCACAAGACCGTAAAGGTGAGGTGTGATACCGTATACTTCTACTTGATGAGCAGCTCTCACCATGATGCAGTTGGCCTTACTGACGGCCCAGATGTTGACCCTACAGTCCTTCCCTCCTGTTGCCAGCAGGCGGCCGGAGCTTTTCCCTAAAGCCAGACATGAGACGGAGCTGGAGTGAGCCTCGAACTCCTCTGTACAACACAGGACGACAGACTTAGTTCATTTATGATCTGATCACTCAAAGCACTTATGATCTGATCAAACTCACGTAGTCTCCATGAGATCTTGGTGGTGTTGGCTGCAGCCATACTGGTCTCGCTGGTGTCTCACTGGTGTCTCGCTGGTCTCAGTGGTGTCTCAGTGGTCTCAGTGGTCTTAGTGGTCTCACTGGTCTCAGTGGTGTCTCGCTAGTGGTCTCACTGGTGTCTCGCTAGTGGTCTCAGTGGTCTCACTGGTGTCTCAGTGGTCTCACTGGTCTCAGTGGTGTCTCGCTAGTGGTCTCAGTGGTCTTAGTGGTCTCACTGGTGTCTCAGTGGTCTCACTGGTGTCTCAGTGGTCTTAGTGGTCTCTCAGTGGTCTCACTGGTGTCTCAGTGGTCTCACTGGTCTCAGTGGTGTCTCGCTAGTGGTCTCAGTGGTCTTAGTGGTCTCACTGGTGTCTCAGTGGTCTCACTGGTGTCTCAGTGGTTGAAGGTTAACTGATGAAGGCCAGTCAGGATCAGTGATCACAGCCTGCAGACAGAAAACATATAAATTAGTACTTTTGACAGACTATATTTACAGTGTGGTATTAGTACTTTGGTTTGAGGTACTTCTACTTGACTTTCTACTAATATCAGTCCATGTACTCAAGTACTGTACTTTGGTTCAGAGGTACTTCTACTTGAATACCTTTAAAACTCGTTAGTTTGACATAAAGTCAGTGAACTGTCGTTAACTTACAACACATGCTAACGTTAGCTACGAGTTAGCTAGCTAGTTAGCAAACGGTTAGCTAGTTAATGCTAAACGTGAGAACCGAGAACACGTGGCGGTGAGTTTACCTTCACGAGTCCACCGTTAACGACCGTTAATGACCGTTAATCATCTGACCGTTAAACGGTCTCGTGACGGTTGCTCCTCGCCTGTAGCTTAGCAACTGGATTGTCAAACCGGCAATCACTTCCGGTGTGACGTCAAAAACAACTTTATTTACAACGACAACAATTAACAATGATCTTCCTTCCTGTTGTTCTTTTACTTCCATCTTGTAATTCGTTTTATTAAATCTGTGACGTCAAATGTCTTTTGTATATTTTGGAACGCACATTTTACATATATATATATATATATATATATATATATATATATATATATATATATATATATATATATATATATATATATATATATATATACACATATATACATACATATATATATATACATACATATATATATATATATACATACATATATATATATATATATACACATATATATACATATATACATATATATACGTATATATATATACGTATATATATATATATATATATGTATGTATATATATATATATATATATATATATATATATATATATATGTATATGTATATATATATATATATATATATATATGTATATGTATATATATACGTATACATATATATATTGTACTACATCTCAGAGGTACATATAGTACTTTATATTGTACTACATCTCAGAGGTACATGTAGTACTGTATACTGTATTACACCACAGAGGCACATATAGTACTTTATACTGTACTACACCTCAGAGGTACATGTAGTACTTTATACTGTACTACACCTCAGAGGTACATGTAGTACTTGTATTAGTTTGTTTCTGTACTTCTGCTCTGGGTGATGCTCTTCGATGCTTGTTTAAAAAGGAGACGCACTTCTGACTTCCGGCGACTCGCGTTAGTAGTTCTGTGCCCGATGTTGAACACACTTATTGTAAGTCGCTTTGGATAAAAGCGTCTGCTAAATGACTGTAATGTAATGTAATGTACTTTTTACTGTACTACATCTGTCTGACACCTTTACTTACTTAACTTTAGTCACACTGCGCATGCACGTTGTCTCGTTCTACCCTCCAGTCCAGCTTGTGGCGGTAAAGCGCATCTGGTTCACCGACCACCAATAACACTAACGAAGAAGAAGAAAGCGGAAACCGGGAAGTGGATGTCAACACGTCTGTGTTCTAGGGAACTCTGTTATTATCTATTATATATACATTATATTATACATATCTTATATATTAGTCCGTCTCACTGACGAACCTCCAGCAGTAGCGGTTCTCCCAGTACTTCCGGTCCAACATGGCGGTGGTGGTGGACGTGGAGGATGAGAGTATTCTGGCCTCGATCTTTAAGGACAGCTTCCCGGACAGCTGGAGGGACAACCAGGACTTCTCCGTCTACCTGTCCGAGCTCAGCTCCTTCGGAGTGGACAAGCTGAGCCGAGAGCCGGAGCGTCTGTCGGAGGAGCGGGCTCAGATCCTCCAGCAGACCGAAGAACTGGCCTTCTGCAACTACCAGACCTTCATCCGGACCGCAGACTGCACCCAGAACACCTACCGGGACTTTGGTCGCGTGGAGAGCAGCGTGACCCGGATGTTGGACAAACTGCCGGGCTTTGGAGAGAGATGCAGGTCAGTGATGAGGTTTAGTCAGAGTACAGGTGGACCAGACTACCTGATCCTCAGACTACCTGATCCTCAGACTACCTGACCCTCAGACTACCTGACCCTCAGACTACCTGACCCTCAGACCCCCTGATCCTCAGACCCTCAGACTACCTGATCCTCAGACCCCCTGACCCTCAGACCCCCTAACCTTCAGATCCGTGTTGTGTTCAGGTCCTTCATGAAGGAGGCGGAGCAGATCGGAGTCAGTCGCCGGATGAACAGCCTGACGTTGAACCGTCACACTGAGATCCTGGAGATCCTGGAGATCCCTCAGCTCATGGACACCTGCGTCCGCAACGGGTACTACGAGGAGGCTCTGGAGCTGGCGGCCTACGCCAAGAGGCTGGAGAAGAAGCACTCGTCTCTCCTCGTCATCCAGGTGAGTCCAGGGACCCGGTTCACTAGGTAAACCGGGTTTATCTCGTTAGTGTGACCCAGTTCATTAAGTTCCATGAAGTCAGCATAGTTCAAGCTCAGTCACCACGTGCAGACCAACTGTATATATTATTATATTAATATATATTATTATATGATCACATATGTAGTGACGAGCCACTCGGCTGGGTGCGGGAGAAGATGGTGTTTCCAGGCTTTTCACACTTTTGGGTGAGGTTCCCGTTTAATTAGTTCTCAGATGAAACACTGATATCATAACTTGATGTCACTGAGCTCCCTGGTCTCCCTCTGGTGCGTCTGGTTTGCTGTAAAAACCGTGCGATCTCCCCGTCACCCATGCAACATCACCTCTGTTGCACCTGTGCCCCATATATCAACACACTGCCACCCGTGGTCAACCTGAGAAGGGCTCCCAATTCAAACAGAACACACAGACATAACTATTGGCTCCTGTGATATGTGATTATATATTATATGCACACTATATCCTCAGGGGATCGTGCGTGAGGTGCGTCAGTCTGCTCAGCTGATGCTGAACCAGCTGCTGCAGCAGCTCCGCAGTAACTCTCAGCTGCCCGCCTGCCTGCGTGTGATTGGCTACCTGCGGAGGATGGACGTGTTCACGGAGGCGGAGCTCCGGGTGAAGTTCCTGCAGGCTCGAGGCTCCTGGCTCCGGTCCATCCTCGCCGCCGTCCCAGAGGACGACCCTTACTTCCACATCACCAAAACCATCGAGGCCTGCAGGGTCCACCTGTTCGACATCATCACGCAGTACAGAGCCATCTTCTCCGACGAGGATCCGCTGAACGAGGCGCCGGTGAACGAGGCCGCCATCTTCCACGGCTGGGTGGTGCAGAAGGTGGCGGAGTTCCTGGAGACCTTAGAGAGGGATCTGCAACGGGGCGTCGGGGGTCGGCTGGACTCCCTGCTGGGTCAGTGCATGTACTTCGGTCTGTCCTTCAGCCGGGTCGGGGCAGACTTCCGCGGGCAGCTGGCGCCGATGTTCCAGCGGGTGGCGGCGGAGACGTTCCGCAGAGCCGTGCGGGAGGCGGCAGACAAGTTCCAGGAGGACATGAACCGGTACACGCTCATCGCCCTGCCGTCTGTTTTAGGGGGGGCCCCCGGGAACCAGACCGGAACCCTGCAGCCCCCCATGTCCCTGCTGGACTTCCAGCCGCTGGCCTGCTTCCTCAACAACATCCTGACGGCATTCAACGACCTGCGGCTCTGCTGCCCCGTGGGACTGGCTCAGGACGTGGCCTCCTGTCTTCAGGACGCCCTGAACACGGTAAACTTCAACTACTTCAAGTCTCAGGTGGGACCCGGCTCTCATCTGGTGTGTTGATGTTGTCGGTCTTGTTTTCCCGTCAGGTGACCCGTCAGGTCCTGGTGTTCCACCGGGCCGAGGAGTCGGCCTTCAGCAGCAGAGAGAAGCAGCTCTTCCTCCTCTTCTGCTCGGCCTACGCTGAAGACCTGCTGCCGTTCCTCAACCGCTGCCTGCAGGTCCTGTTTCCTCCGGCTCAGATCGCACTCATCCTCGGTGAGGAAGACCAGTCCTGACCCACATCCTGATTAATATTAAACATGAATATTAAATATGAATAATGGAATGAACCTGGTGTTTGTCTAAACCTGGTCCCTGTCTGAGCCCGGTCTCTGTCTCTTCAGGAGTTCCTCCCACTCAGCTGCACCGGTTCGGTGGTTTGGGCTCCATCGACCTCGTCGTCGTCCTCCAACCGCTGGACTTCCTGCTCCCCCAGAGAGAGACCCAGATCCCGACCTTTGAGACCCAGATCCCAGGACCGGAGTCAGGAGGGCTGGACCCGGAGTCTGTCCAGTCCGCCCTCAGAGACTCTGAGGAACCAGAAGAAGAGACGAGAGGAGACGACGAAGAGGAAGAGGAGGAAGAAGAAGAAGAGGACTTCTCTGTGGACTGAAGGACCTTTGATGTCTATTCAAAGTGTTCAGAAATCTAAAGTTTATTAAAAAATAATAATAAAACATTACCGTGGAAACTGAGTCGTGTTTCTGACATTAGTCAATCGAATAATACATATATGAATAATACATATATTAATAATACATATATGAAGAATAAATACGTTTTGTTTGTTCTTAAAATGTTCTTTTATGCGATTAAAGATTATAAATAAGTCATGAATGTGTCTTTACATTAAAATAGAGAAGTCATGAGATCATATTTATTATAGTAGATTCGATACATAAACCTTATTCATGTGACAAGTTTTCTGTTGAAAGGACCGTTCTGGATTTTCGTCGTTCTTCAGAGAGGACTCTTTAGTTTGGACCTGGAGGTCCTGCAGGTCCTGCAGGTCCTGGTCTTCAGGAGTCCAAATCAATCGCTCACTTCTTCTTCACAAACTTCTTGTGGGCGGAGTTTGGGTTGCTCCGCCTCTTGCCGCCGCCACAGCGCCCGTCTCTGATCTGCAGGTTGGCGGCTCGGCTGTAGACGTCGTTCTGGCAGAAGGGGGACCCTCCGGCCTCGTAGTCCGGGTCCAGGACATCGGTCTTCTGACGGGCTTTACGGGACAGTCTCTGCTGGGGGAAGCTCTGGTCCTCCACCAGCTGAGGGTTGTTACTATGTTTCCCTCCATGAGGCCGAGGTAGAGGGTGCTGGAACACATGACACACATGGTACAGCAGGTACAAGTACTACAGTCTCCTGGTCCTCCTCCACGAGGCCGAGGTAGAGGGTGATGGACCACATGAGACATGGCTACAAGTACTACAGTACTGTCATCAGGTACAAGTACCTGCTCTAGTACAGGTCTGATGTACTGTTCCATCTACTGCTACTTTATACTTCAGTTTTTATATGAATATCTAGTGCTACAGGAGTGTGTGTGTGTGTGTGTGTGTGTCTCTCACCCTCAGCCCTCTTGGGTTCAGGACTTTGGGGTTCTTAGAGAAGTGCATCTTGGTGTTTCCGTCCTCTCCGACTGTCACAGCGAGTTTCTTCAGAGTCGAGTTTCCACAGTGAGGACAGAACACTTTGTTCATGATGCTGGTGGTCCTGAAAGTTAGACCACATCCACATTAAAGACCTGGTCCTCAGGGTTCTATCAACACTAGGTTCTGGTCTCTAGTCCAGAGACTCTCTGGTCCTCAGGGTTCTATCAACACTAGGTTCTGGTCTCTAGTCCAGAGACTCTCTGGTCCTCAGGGTTCTATCAACACTAGGTTCTGGTCTCTGGTCCAGAGACTCTCTGGTCCTCAGGGTTCTATCAACACTAGGTTCTGGTCTCTAGTCCAGAGACTCTCTGGTCCTCAGGGTTCTATCAACACTAGGTTCTGGTCTCTAGTCCAGAGACTCTCTGGTCCTCAGGTTCTATCAGCACTAGGTTCTGGTCTCCGGTCCAGAGACTCTATGGTCCTCAGGGTTCTATCAACACTAGGTTCTGGTCTCTAGTCCAGAGACTCTCTGGTCCTCAGGTTCTATCAACACTAGGTTCTGGTCTCAGGTGAACTGGACTCACCTGAAGCAGGCGTGACATCTCAGGATGTAGTTCCTCGCCTGTTTGATCAGCATCCCGTTGACAGACAGAACATGAAGACCGATCTGAATGAGAACGTTCTGGAACGACAGAGGATCAGATTAAAGCATGAATCAATAACCGATTATTGGAGTCATACCTCAAGCATTTTATGCTTTTCTTTGTTTAATATGATAATAAACACAATTGATAAACGTGTTAATAAACATGTCAATAAACACTATTAAATATGTTAATAAACACGTTAATACATGTGTTTATTAATAAAGGTGTTTCTATATAATAAAGCAGATCTACTCCGTCTGAACCATGAATGAACTTCTAACAGAAGGACCTCCAGGGGACCTGGACCTACAGTTACCTGCATGGCGAAGTCGGTGGTCAGACATCCCACTTGGACATCAGCAGGAGCCGTCCAATCAGCAGAGTCCATCTTCACCTGTTTGATGTTACCAGGAGTGATCCATCCTCCTCCATCATCATTATCTTCATCTTCATCGTGGTCTTCAGGCTCGTTCTCTTTGTCTTCGTCTGATTGGTCCTCTGTCTGCAGCGATATGTCCAACCTGATCTCTGATGTGGAGACGTTGTCCACTTTCTAGAGACATCAACATTTATTAATATATTATGAATCACTAATAAGTTTATATTTTTACATCATTTTATTATTAATCAGTACGATGTTTATATGTTACATATGAGATGTGGAATAATTCCTTCACACCACAGCGTTACCTCTTAGTGTTTGAAGTCTGTTTACTCTTAGCTTAATAAACATGTGAATAAACAAGCGTTAATAAACATGTGAATAAACATGTGAATAAACAAGCGTTAATAAACATGTCAACAAACATGTGAATAAACATGTTGATAAACGTGAACAAACATGTTAATAAACAAGTGAATAAACAAGTTAATAAACATGTGAACAAACATGTGAATAAACAAGCGTTAATAAACATGTGAATAAACATGTCAACAAACAAGCGTTAATAAACATGTCAACAAACACGTTAATAAACATGTTGATAAACATGTTGATAAACGTGAACAAACATGTTAATAAACAAGTGAATAAACATGTTAATAAACATGTGAACAAACATGTGAATAAACAAGCGTTAATAAACATGTTAACAAACGTGAACAAACACGTGAATAAACACGTGAACAAACACGTGAACAAACACGTGAATAAACATGTGAATAAACATGTGAACAAACAAGTTAATAAACAAGTGAACAAACATGTTAACAAACATGTGAATAAACATGTTAATAAACATGTGAATAAACGAGCGTTAATAAACATGTGAACAAACATGTGAATAAACATGTGAATAAACATGTTAACAAACACGTGAATAAACAAGTGAATAAACATGTTAACAAACACGTGAATAAACAAGTGAATAAACACGTGAATAAACACGTGAATAAACACGTGAATAAACAAGTGAATAAACAAGTGAACAAACATGTTAATAAATATGTGAATAAACATGTGAAGAGGCAAGCGTTAACAAACATGTGAGTGAACATGTGAATAAACATGTGAATAGGCAAGCATTAATAAAAACGGGTCAATAGACACGCGTCGATGAACATGTTAATAAACGCGTGTTAAGAAACACACGCGTTAAGAAACACCGACTATAAAACGTATTGGTCTATTGATTGGTCTGTAGTAGGCGGCCCGTGATTGGTTTATTGATTGGTCTGTAGTAGGCGGCCCGTGATTGGTTTATTGATTGGTCTGTAGTAGACGGCTCGTGATTGGTTTATTGATTGGTCTGTAGTAGACGGCTCGTGATTGGTTTATTGATTGGTCTGTAGTAGGCGGCCCGTGATTGGTTTATTGATTGGTCTGTAGTAGGCGGCCCGTGATTGGTTTATTGATTGGTCTGTAGTAGGCGGCCCGTGATTGGTTTATTGATTGGTCTGTAGTAGGCGGCCCGTGATTGGTTTATTGATTGGTCTGTAGTAGACGGCTCGTGATTGGTTTATTGATTGGTCTGTAGTAGGCGGCCCGTGATTGGTTTATTTAGTGTTGTAGAGAAGTCACATGACACCAAACGCTCCCTTTGTTCTGAATGAGCTCAGATCCTGAAGGTCTGGTAAACTCACCAATATTTCCAGCAGACACTCATCGATGGACGCCAGCGGATCTCTCCAGAACTGGAAGGTGTTGAACTCGTCGTCGTCAGCAGAAGACGTCTGTGTGCTCGTCTGGTTCTGTTTGATCTTTGGGTTTAAAACCTCCACAGGATCCTGGAGGAGCAGCGACAACACCAGACGTTACGTTTACAGTGAGGAGACTTTGGAGAGGGTTCAGTTTATCGATTGTGCTTTTCCTGCTCTGAGAAGTAAAAATGTCTCCTGAACTGTTACTAACTATAAACACTGTTGATGATCAATGATCACACAAAACAATTTGTTGTTTCTAGTTCGAATCCTCCAGCACAAGAAGAAATGGACAGACATGTTTCTATGAGTGGACATGAGGACATAGACAGGAGGACATGAGGATATGGGCATGAGGACATGGACTGTAGAACATGAGGACATGGACTGAAGTCTACGAGGACATGAGGACGTGAAGACATGAGGACGTGAAGACATGAGGACGTGAAGACATGAGGACGTGAGGACACGAGGACATGAGGACGTGAAGACATGAGGACGTGAGGACATGAGGACGTGAAGACATGAGGACATGAGGACGTGAGGACACGAGGACGTGAAGACATGAGGACGTGAAGACATGAGGATGTGAGGACATGAGGACGTAGACAGACTTCCTCATGGTCAGACTCACCAGTAGACCCAGCAGGTCTCTGTCGATGGACGGTAGCGGTTCTCTCCAGAACTGGAAGCTGTTGAACTCGTCACCGTTTGACGTCTCCGTCTGTTGGACGTCCAAACTGTCCACATGTTTCTGAAGGAACGTCGAGGAAATTATAAACTGGAAAATGTCCCCAACTGATGTTTGAGGCTTTATCTTGATTTTACCCTCCATGAGATGTTTCTGTGAGAAGACTTTTACCTTGGAGGGGAAGTGGAATCCTGCTACGTTAACGGGAGTCTCTGGGTGTCGCTGTGTGCTGTGGATATCAACCTGAGACAGAAAATAAATAAATAAATTATTTATATATATATATATATATATATATATATATATATATATATATATATATATATATATATATATATATATATATATATATATATATATATATATATATATATATATATATATATATATATATATATATATATATATATAGATGAGACATAGAGTGATGTCTCAGGTACCTTGACCTCCGGCTCCTTCTTCAGGTGTTCAGAGCCGACGTGTTCCAGCTCCAGCTGGTAGGTAAGAGCCAGAACTTTGATGTCTGTGGCGGAAAGACTCGGGTAGTCTCCGGTCTTCTTAGAGAACTCGGTCACTGAGACAAGAAACAGGAAGAAAAGAGAAACCAGACCTCAGCTTTAGTTCAGTTTATCTAGTCTGACGTGTTCAGGTTTAGTTTATCTAGTCTGACGTGTTCAGGTTTAGTTTATCTAGTCTGACGTGTCCAGGTTTAGTTTACCCAGTCTGACGTGTTCAGGTTTAGTTTACCCAGTCTAACGTGTTCAGGTTTAGTTTACCCAGTCTAACGGGTTCAGGTTTAGTTTATCTAGTCTGACGTGTTCAGGTTTAGTTTACCCAGTCTGACGTGTTCAGGTTTAGTTTACCCAGTCTGAGGTGTTCAGGTTTAGTTTACCCAGTCTGAGGTGCTCAGGTTTAGTTTACCCAGTCTGACGTGTTCAGGTTTAGTTTACCCAGTCTGACGTGTTCAGGTTTAGTTTACCCAGTCTGACGTGTTCAGGTTTAGTTTACCCAGTCTGACGTGTTCAGGTTTAGTTTACCCAGTCTGACGTGTTCAGGTTTAGTTTACCCAGTCTGACGTGTTCAGGTTTAGTTTACCCAGTCTGACGTGTTCAGGTTTAGTTTACCCAGTCTGACGTGTTCAGGTTTAGTTTACCCAGTCTGACGTGTTCAGGTTTAGTTTACCCAGTCTGACGTGCTCAGGTTTAGTTTACCCAGTCTGACGTGTTCAGGTTTAGTTTACCCAGTCTGACGTGTTCAGGTTTAGTTTACCCAGTCTGACGTGTTCAGGTTTAGTTTACCCAGTCTGACGTGTTCAGGTTTAGTTTACCCAGTCTGACGTGTTCAGGTTTAGTTTACCCAGTCTGACGTGCTCAGGTTTAGTTTACCCAGTCTGACGTGTTCAGGTTTAGTTTACCCAGTCTGACATGTTCAGGTTTAGTTTACCCAGTCTGACGTGTTCAGGTTTAGTTTACCCAGTCTGACATGTTCAGGTTTAGTTTACCCAGTCTGACGTGTTCAGGATGAGGCTCTTTAAAGACCAGCTGGTACGGTAGGACGGCCAGACTCTTCCTGGTGGGTTTGTCTCTGATCTCGTTGACCACATCTCTCAGTGTGTAGATGTTGCTTCCGATATCCTGCAACACAAACCAACAGACCGAACTGTGACTATTCTATGAATAATATAATCAGATCTACTCCATCTTAACATGAATGAACCTCCTAACAGAAGGACCTCCAGGTGACCTGGACCTATAGATGACCGTGGCCTACAGGTGTCACGGTGACCACAGACCGTCACGGCGACCACAGACTGTCATGTGACTACAGACTGTCATGTGACCACAGACCGTCATATTGACCACAGACCGTCATGTGACCGCAGACCGTCATATTGACCACAGACCGTCATGTGACCACAGACCGTCATATTGACCACAGACCGATATGTGACCACAGACCGTCATGTGACCACAGACCGTCATATTGACCACAGACCGTCATGTGACCACAGACCGTCATATTGACCACAGACCGATATGTGACCACAGACCGTCATGTGACCAAAGACCATCATATTGACCACAGACCGATATGTGACCACAGACCGTCATATTGACCACAGACCGTCATGTGACCACAGACCGTCATATTGACCAGACCGATATGTGACAACAGACCGTCATATTGACCACAGACCGTCATATTGACCACAGACCGTCATGTGACCGCAGACCGTCATATTGACCACAGACCGTCATGTGACCACAGACCGTCATATTGACCACAGACCGATATGTGACCACAGACCGTCATATTGACCACAGACCGATATGTGACCACAGACCGTCATATTGACCACAGACCGTCATGTGACCACAGACCGTCATATTGACCAGACCGATATGTGACAACAGACCGTCATATTGACCACAGACCGTCATATTGACCACAGACCGATATGTGACCACAGACCATCATGTGACCACAGACCGATATGTGACCACAGACCGATATGTGACCACAGACAGTCATATTGACCACAGACCGATATGTGACCACAGACCGTCATGTGACCACAGACCGTCATATTGACCACAGACCGATATGTGACCATAGACCGTCATATTGACCACTGACCGTCATGTGACCACAGACCGTCATATTGACCACAGACCGTCATGTGACCACAGACCGTCATATTGACCAGACCGTCATGTGACCACAGACCGTCATATTGACCACAGACCGATATGTGACCACAGACCGTCATATTGACCACAGACCGATATGTGACCATAGATCGTCATATTGACCACTGACCGTCATGTGACCATAGACCGTCATATTGACCACAGACCGATATGTGACCACAGACCGTCATATTGACCACAGACCGTCATGTGACCACAGACCGTCATATTGACCACAGACCGTTATGTGACCACAGACCGTCATATTGACCACAGACCGTCATATTGACCACAGACCGTCATGTTGACCAGACCGTCATGTAACCACAGACCGTCATATTGACCACAGACCGTCATGTGACCACAGACCGTCATATTGACCAGACCGATATGTGACAACAGACCGTCATATTGACCACAGACCGATATGTGACCACAGACCATCATGTGACCACAGACCATCATGTGACCACAGACCGTCATGTGACCATAGACCGTCATATTGACCACAGACCGATATGTGACCATAGACCTTCATATTGACCACAGACCGTCATGTGACCACAGACCGTCATATTGACCACAGACCGTCATGTGACCACGGACCGTCATATTGACCACAGACCGTCATGTTGACCACAGACCGATATGTGACCACAGACCGTCATATTGACCAGACCGTCATGTGACCACAGACCGTCATATTGACCACAGACCGATATGTGACCACAGACCGTCATATTGACCAGACCGTCATGTGACCACAGACCGTCATATTGACCACAGACCGTCATGTGACCATAGACCATCATATTGACCACTGACCGTCATGTGACCACAGACCGTCATACTGACCACTGACCGTCATGTGACCATAGACCGTCATATTGACCACAGACCGATATGTGACCACAGACCGTCATATTGACCACAGACCGTCATATTGACCACAGACCGTCATGTGACCACAGACCGTCATATTGACCACAGACCGTCATATTGACCACAGACCGTCATGTTGACCAGACCGTCATATTGACCACAGACCGTCATGTGACCACAGACCGTCATATTGACCACAGACCGTCATATTGACCACAAACCGATATGTGACCACAGACCGTCATATTGACCACAGACCGTCATGTGACCACAGACCGTCATATTGACCACAGACCGATATGTGACCACAGACCGTCATATTGACCACAGACCGCCATATTGACCACAGACTGTTCTGGTGACAGAAGTGATACAGCTTCTCCACAGAGTGACAGAAGAGCTGATCACCATGGCAACACCCATGTTCTCTGTGCATCATCTCCTCGCTCGTGCTCAGCGGAAGTGACGTGTAATACTGATGTAACGAGAGTAACATGTTGTTTTAAATAAAGGTGAATATTAAATGTAGATTTATTTATGAGTATTTAATGTCAGTCTGGTGTTCATCAGTCCGGAGCAGAGGGCCTTCTCTCCGGTCTCGTTACCGGACACCGGACGGACGGACGTCGCGCTGACTGACGACACTTTATTCACTAACGTATTTATTAAAAACTCACCTGCAGCGGAGCTTTCTTTAAAAACGCGCCAGCGTCCGCGACGACATGCGCCACCAGGGTAGACGCCATTTTGGATATATTTTACCAGAAACAGGAGCGACCAATCAGAAGAAAGGAAAAGAGTCTCGTGACAAAGAGAGCACGGTGCGTTCACGAACTCCTCACCACGCATGTAAAGAGCAGCACCTTATTTTCAAAGCACATTGTTTTTTGTTTATCCATCTACAATTGTAAATGTTTATTAAATTAAATGTTTATTTTACTAAAATTGTTTTTTTTTAAATTTTGTTGTTAATATTTTGTTGTTGTTAATTATTCACTTAATAAAGCCATTTAAAGTTTTTTTTCCCACAGGGCTCATGAAGAAGTCGTCACGTGTCATCAGGATCACGTGACGTGGTGTTGACAGTGGAAGAAGAAGCAAGATGGCGGCCCGCTGGAGCAGCGAGAATGTGGTGGTGGAGTTTAGAGATGCCCAGGTAACGATGAGCGAAAGCTCCGGACTCCTTACTCACTTTAATATATTTATTTATTAATATTTAGAGTTGTGCAATTAAACACTCAGGAAAGTTGTTAGACAGTAAATAATCAATAATTAGATCTAGTTCATTAAATAAGTGCATTACTTTAAAGTAGTTTTGTGTTATATATTAATGTTTTTAAGCAACATGATCAGTCCGATCATCAACCAATATTCATTCTTTTTTTTACAAAGTAGTATTTTACAGTGTGGTATTAGTACTTCTACTGTAACAGAGTACTTTTACACAATAATTAAAGAGTCAGCTGACAAGGAAATAAATAAAGTTATCGGCATCTTTCAGACCAACCTTCTTCTTCTGCACCTTTATTTATGTTTTCTTTAATGTCTTCTTCTTCTGTGGTTTCAGGCCACCGCCATGTCAGTGGACTGTCTGGGTTCACACGCCGTTCTGTCCGGGTAAATTGAGTTCACCTGAACGCACCGCAAGAGTTTATTGTGTCCTTTAGTTTAGACTGTCACCCTGTAAACATTGTAGCTTTATGAAGACGCCTTCACTGTCACCCTGTAAACATTGTAGCTTTATGAAGACGCCTTCACTGTCACCCTGTAAACATTGTAGCTTTATGAAGACGCCTTCACTGTCGCCCTGTAAACATTGTAGCTTTATGAAGACGCCTTCACTGTCGCCCTGTAAACATTGTAGCTTTATGAAGACGCCTTCACTGTCGCCCTGTAAACATTGTAGCTTTACGAAGACGCCTTCACTGTCACCCTGTAAACATTGTAGCTTTATGAAGACGCCTTCACTGTCACCCTGTAAACATTGTAGCTTTACGAAGACCCCTTCACTGTCACCCTGTAAACATTGTAGCTTTATGAAGATGCCTTCACTGTCACCCTGTAAACATTGTAGCTTTATGAAGATGCCTTCACTGCCACCCTGTAAACATTGTAGCTTTACGAAGACGCCTTCACTGTCACCCTGTAACACTCGATGCTTCCAAACTCAGGCGCCGGTTCCTGTACATGGTGAATCTGGAGGCTCCGTCTGAACCACCGCGTAAGATCGGGCGTCAGAGTAAATGGGACGTGGGGACGGTCCAGTGGAACCCTCACAGATCAGAGTCCCACGTCTTTGCTGCCTCGGTGAGTTCTGCTGTTAACGACAAAGAAAACAGGCTCCTAAAGTACACACAATAAAATGTGTGTGTGTTTGTCTTCAGAGTAACCAGAGGGTGGATCTTTACTCCTGGAGGAACGGATGTGGAGAAGTTCACACGTCTCTACAGGGACACACCCGGGTCATCAGGTAACTACAGGGTTAAATCAAACGTACCTCTGGACACGGTGATGTGTTCACTGACCCTCTGTGATGTGTTCACTGACTGTGGCGTGTTCATGTCCTCAGTGATCTGGACTGGTCCTGGTTTGAACCAGAGTTCTTGGTCACCAGCTCAGTGGACACATACATCTACATCTGGGACACCAGGTGAGAGGAATCAATGACATCTTCATATTTATATACATGTGTGTGTGTATATGCCTCATTAGCATGTTGTTACATTAGCATGTTGTTACATTAGCATGTTGTTACATTAGCATGAAGCTGATGTAAAGACATTAGCATGTTGTACATTAGCATGTTGTGGAATTAGCATGAAGCTGATGTAAAGACATTAGCATGTTGTGGCATTAGCATGAAGCTGATGTAAAGACATTAGCATGTTGGTACATTAGCATGTTGTGGCATTAGCATGAAGCTGATGTAAAGACATTAGCATGTCGTCCTGCAGTAATGACGTCTTTGTTGACTCCACAGAGACACTCGGAAACCCACCGTGGCTCTTTCTGCTGTTGGTGAGTCTTCTTCATCTTCACTCATCTATAAACTGATCTGGATCTAAATCAAGAGGGACAGTGACTCAGCGTATTAGAACGTCTCCTGTTGTGTTTGAATGCTTCCTGTTGTTATCAATACAGTGTTTTCTATTCTGTTCATTAAAGACGTTCTAACCTGTTGATCTTCTCTTCCAGCTGGAGCGTCTCAGGTGAAGTGGAACCGGAAGAACCAGAATCTGCTGGCGTCCAGTCACGATGGAGACGTTCGGATCTGGGACAAAAGAGTGAGTTTTAATCTGATCTCAGCATGAGCTGCTGAAGGATCTGAAGGATCTGAAGGATCTGAAGGATCTGAAGGATCTGAAGGATCTAAAGGATCTAAAGGATCTGAAGGATCTAAAGGATCTGAAGGATCCGTGCTGTCACTGTTTGTGTCCTCTTTAACAGAAACCCAACACGGCGGCCGAGTACCTGGCGGCTCACCTGTCTAAGATACACGGCCTCGACTGGCATCCCGACAACGAGTTCATCCTCGCCACGTCCAGCCAGGACAATTCTGTGAGGGTGAGGAAAACAAACACACTGTCCACATCAGAGAGCAAAGAGCAGAACAGCTGGACACCAGAAGACCTCTGGTCTCTGAATCTCTCTCCTGCTTTGTGTTTAGTTTTGGGATTTCCGACAGCCCAGGAAGTACCTGAACATCCTGTCCTGTCAGGTTCCAGTGTGGAAGGCCCGATACACGGTGAGTCTCAAACGCAACATCAGTCCTCCTTAAACACCGGTTCACTAGTAGAGACGCACGGAGTCATCGTCCAGGTGTCCTCCGATGAAGATCACTTCTAAAGCTTCATACAGACGCCACCAGTCTGCATTCTCCTGTTCATGACCAGCAGTGTGTTCACAGTGTGTTCACAGTGTGTTCACAGTGTGTGTTCAGTGTGTGTTCACAGTGTGTGTTCACAGTGTGTGTTCACAGTGTGTGTTCACAGTGTGTGTTCAGAGTGTGTTCAGTGTGTGTTCAGTGTGTGTTCAGTGTGTGTTCAGTGTGTGTTCAGTGTGTTCAGAGTGTGTTCAGTGTGTTCACAGTGTGTGTTCAGAGTGTGTTCACAGTGTGTGTTCAGTGTGTTCACAGTGTGTTCAGTGTGTTCACAGTGTGTTCACAGTGTGTTCAGTGTGTTCAGTGTTCTCAGTGTGTTCACAGTGTGTTCTGAGTGTGTTCTGAGTGTGTTCTGTGTTGTGTGTTGACAGCCGTTCTCCAGCGGTCTGGTCACAGTGATGGTTCCTCAGCTCCGGAGGGAGAACAGTCTGCTGCTGTGGAGCACGCTGGACCTCAACAGTCCGGTTCACGCCTTCGTGGGACACGACGACGTGGTGCTGGAGTTCCAGTGGAGGCCGCAGAAAGAAGGTGACCCTCAATGACACAGGTGGAGCTAGGCTAACAGTTTCCCTTGGCTTCCAGTCTTTGTGCTAAGCTAGGCTAAAGGTCTTTTTATTTCACCGTCAGATGAAGACATGTTTCACGCTGCTTCCTGTCCAACAATGTGAGCGCCATGAGTCTCTGATCAGCTGACGTGTTGTTTGTTGACGTCCAGTTGTTGACGTTGTTTGTTTGTTGTTGACGTTGTTTGTTTGTTTGTTGACAGGCTCCAAGGACTACCAGCTGGTCACGTGGTCCAGAGATCAGACTCTGAGGATCTGGAGGGTGGATCCTCAGCTACAGAAGGTCAGTGAGCAGCTTCAGAGACGCGTGTCCTCCTGTCTCTCACGTGTCCTAATGTCTGCATGTTGTTGTTGTTGTTGTTGTTGTGTAGCTGTGCGTCAGTGACGTGGTGGACGAGCTGGTGGACGGGATGTCTCTCACCGTGGAGACGGAGAAGTCTCTGGTGTCTCAGGAGCCTGACGGTCAGTTCAGTGTCGGCCTCGCTGCCGAGAACCTGCAGGGTGAGAAAGAAGAACCGAGTGAATTATACGAATGAATCCGACTCACATCTCAGTGATGATGATGATGACAGTCCTGTCCTCTGTCCTCTGTCCTCTGTCCCTCAGATCAGGACGGGTCTCTGTCCTCTGTGGTGGGTTCAGGTGTCCCTCAGACATTGCAGCAGGAGTTTTCTTTGGTGAACCTTCAGATCAGAAACGTGGACGTGGAGGTGAGACAGAGACGTCTTCAATCAACTGTCAATCATTTAAATCTAACATCTGCCTTTTCAAAATAAAAGCACCGAATCCCTCTTTGATGTTTTACAGATTTAGTTGTTTTGTTTTATTTTAGTAGCAGCTGGCTTCACAGTCATGTTGCTAGTCCGTGAGTTAGCCCGTCACTGTGAATGAGAAGCCATCAGACATGTCGTGGTTCTGTTCAGATGGACGCGTTGAACCGGAGCTGCGTGGTGTCGGCTCACTTCGGCAGCCATCAGGTTCACCTGGTGGTCAAGTTCCCCGCTCAGTATCCCAACAACGCCGCGCCCACCTTCCAGTTCGTCTCCCCCACGACCATCCCGTCCGCCACCAAGACCAAGATCCAGAAGGTACGGACGCTCCTGAACGCACCGTTTCTCTGGTTCTAACTGGTTCTTCACTGAAACACTTGGTTGTGTTTCTGTGTTCAGGTCCTGACCGACACGTCTCTTCAGAAGGTGAAGAGGAACCAGAACTGTCTGGAGCCGTGTGTCCGGCAGCTGGTGTCCTGTCTGGAGTCAGACGTGGTGAGGACATGCTGGACATGAAGCTCAGGACACGGAGGACGTCTTCAAAGGTTCTGTCTTCATCATGTCTTTCTGTCCGTCAGACGCAGGAGGACGGTCCGGTCTCCGGTCCCTTCGTCCTGTCCAACCCCGTCACGCCGGCTCTGCAGGCGTTCCCTCGGGTCACCAACACGTACGGGTCCTACCAGGTAGGACAAGAGACATGAGACATGAGACGGACGTTTGTGTCCTCGTGACTAATGAGTGAATGATCTTTCTTGTTTCGAGGACGCTAACATCCCGTTCCCTCGGACCTCCGGCGCTCGTTTCTGTGGCGCCGGCTGTCTGGTTTACTTCACCCGACCAATCACCATGCACCGCTCGGCCCCGCCCACTGAGCCCACTCCCAGGTAAACACACACACACACACAGGTGTCTTTAGTCAACATCGATGAGCTTTTATTGTGAAGCTTACAGGAAGTAGTCAAAGTCTATTCCTATCTCCGATCTAACTGTGTGTGTGTGTGTGTGTGTGTGTGTGTGTGTGTGTGTGTGTGTGTGTGTGCGGTGTGTGTGTGTAGGTCCCTGTCCGCTCTGTCGGCCTATCACAGCGGGGTGTTGACTCCCATGAAGATGCGTTCAGAGTCTCAGAGCACGCTGCGTTTGTACAGCGGCAGCCCGACTCGCTCGGACAAAGACACCGTGTCCATCTCGTCCTTCTACTATAAAGAACGGGTGAGACAGACTCACACACGTGTGTGTGTGTGTGTGTGTGTGTATATATATATATATATATATATATATATATATATATATATATATATATATATATATATATATATATATATATATATATAAATATATAAATATAAATACACTGAGCCCACGGGTAGTTCAGGGGCACTGGGAATGGGGAGCGTCTCGTCTCTCTGATGGGCTTTTATTTGTTTTTATTTCTTCCTGTGTTGTTGTTGTCCTCCGATCAAACTCTTTCCCCCCCCCCCCCCCATGCTGCTGTGGGCCTTTCCTCCTTCCTATTCTCCTCCAATCAGAAGCCCCCAATCTCTGCCTCCCGCCGCTGGTCGGTCCAAACCCTCTGTGATTGGCCGGTACTGATCTCTGTCTGTCCTCTTCATGATTCTAACGACGTGACCTCATGTGTTCTGGATCTGATCCGTTCATTTCGTCTGTCTACTAAATAATTCCAGTGGAACGAAGT
>CM051690.1:32654237-32681737 GCA_028022725.1 Lycodopsis pacificus | reverse complement strand
ATCTTTTTCTTTATCAATGAATCAACTATTTAGTCTCTAAAATAGTGAACGATCATAATTGGACAAAGTCAGGTCTATTTTTTAAATGTGAAGAATAACTTTGTGAATATTCTGTGAACTGACTCTGAAGTAATAAAGTTTGTTTGAATTCAGTCGTGTCTCATTGATATCTGTAGTTCATGAGATGAAGCCTGATTGGTCCTGAGGCCTTTAGCTCCGCCCCCAGGACAAACGTCTACGTAGGCAGCAAATGTACTTCAAGTATCAAAAGTATTTATAAAAGTATCAAAAATAGATGTAGTGCAGTGAAAAGTACATTTCTCTCTGAGATGTAACCGAGTAGAAGTATAAACACAATCCTAGAGTACAAGTACCTGAGAAGTGTACTTGGATACAGTGTCTACTTGAGTTATATCAATTTGAGGTTGTGAACTATTAATATTTCATACTTCACGACACTTCAGAGGGAAGTGTTGAATGTATTGTTACACTTCTCAGATTAAGATTTTATAAAAACAAATATGATGCAATGCCTTAAAAACGTACTTTTACTCTTATTTATTTATATATATATATATATATATATATATATATATACTTTTGTCACCATTTGTTAGATACTTAGTTACCCGATTCCGGAGTTACTACACAACAGTACAGTTCTTTTGTTTCATTCATATATAAAAAAAAAAATATATATATATATATATTAGTGCTGGGCAAGTTAACGCATTAACGTCGTGTTAACGCCGACAATTATTTTATCGCTCGCTTAAAATGTATTATATATATATATTTTTTTTTTAATTGAAAGACAAGAGACAATACATACATAACAAGAGGATGACGAGAGCAGTGGGATAAAAGCAGCAAACATCCTGTAGTCAGAGGTGTGTGTGTGTGTGTGTGTTGAAATTCACGGTAAACGCATTCAAACGCACAGATCAGAGCGAAGGACTTTGAAAGTTAGCGGAAACATTAACGTGAGACAACATCCGGTTTCTTCAGACCAACATCCGGTTTTCAGAATAAGATGCCAACAAAGTATGAATTATATTCACATAAGTATGAAACATGCTGCCTGCATCTCGTGCACCAAATGTTATTGCACTTTATTTCATATAGCAGTACTTTCAAAATAAAAGTGCACAATACACTACTTTATAATTCATTATTGAACTTTGCCATAACAATGAGATTAAATATTTTAATCGTTGCCCAGCACTAATATATATATATATAAAATACATATATATAAAAATATATATATATATATTTTATATATTACCTCTCCACTAATGTTACATCTCAGAGGGAAACCTGTTACTTTACAGATTCACCTTAATGAACATATAACTCATAAAAGATGTATTATTACAGATTAAACTACCAGTCAGTATATTAAGTCATTAAAATGAGCTGCAACATGAATACATCAATAATAATCATACTACAAAAGGAGCTAACCGGACGTCTCAATGAGTCAAAACTATTAAAATAAACATTAAAAAGTATTAAAAACAACAAAAGACATGAAATAAAATGATAAACTTTATTATTTCAAACAGCTGATCTGTTGTGTGGAATGAAGACTGAGGTCCTCACAGAGGACACGCTTCTTCACCAGGTCTCATGGGACACGATGGTCTTCAGTCTGGAGGGAGAGGACAGACAGAGACATGTCAGACGACACAGCTTCCTGTTTCAGTGTCCAGAGTTTCACAATAAGAGCATCGTGGAACCAGCTGGAGTTAACTTGACCACAGTAGAAAAAGAAGGTTAGTCTAGAGTTAATATCATCTGATCTAATCACAGTTATAGAATATAATATATGATCTCATTTTAATATTTACTGATCAATTGGATCATGACGTGACCTCTGACCTCTTGAGAAGCTCCTGTGTAGACACCTGAGCAGCTTCATCTTCACTCTCTTCCTCCTCGCTGCTCTTCTTCTTCTTGGCTTTGTGTTTGTTCTTCTTTTGTTTCTTCTTCTGGGGATAAAAACACGGCACGTTAACACCGGAGGACTCAACCAGGAAGACGAGACGTTTAAATGTGACTTCTTCTCTTTCTACCTTCTTCTTCTCCTTCTTGTTCTTCTTCTTCTTCTCTTTGCTCCTCCTGCTGGGTTTCTCCTCCTCACGGGAGGGGCAGAAGGGAGAGGAGCCTCCTGTGGCAGAACAGAGAACAACAGGAAGTCAGACAGGAAGTCAGACGGGAAGACAGACGTGTGTGTGAGGACTCACTGAGAGCAGCTGATGGAGGAGGAAGCTTCGGACCAAACTCTTCTTCTTCTTCTTCTTCTTTTACTTGAGTGGAGTTCTGAGATGAAACTGAGACTTTGAAAGAAACAAAGAATCGAAAATTCTAAGTTAACGTCTGTCAACTCCTTTCATTAGTACGGTGACAGTCGACGGTCACATGACGGTCTACGGTCACATGACGGTCTACGGTCACATGACGGTCTACGGTCAGATGACGTCTACGGTCAGATAACTGTCTACGGTCAGATGACGGTCTACGGTCACATGACGGTCTACGGTCAGATGACGTCTACGGTCAGATAACTGTCTACGGTCAGATGACGGTCTACGGTCAGATGACGTCTACGGTCAGATGACGGTCTACGGTCAGATGACGGTCTACGGTCAGATGACGTCTACGGTCAGATGACGTCTACGGTCACATGACGGTCTACGGTCACATGACGGTCTACGGTCAGATGACTGTCTACGGTCAGATGACTGTCTACGGTCACATGACGGTCTACGGTCAGATAACGGTCTACGGTCACATGACGGTCTACGGTCACATGACGGTCTACGGTCAGATGACGTCTACGGTCAGATGACGGTCTACGGTCACATGACGGTCTACGGTCACATGACGGTCTACGGTCAATGACGGTCTACGGTCACATGACGGTCTACGGTCAGATAACTGTCTACGGTCAGATGACGGTCTAAGGTCACCGTGACGGTCTAAGGTCACCGTGACGGTCTGTGGTCACCGTGACGGTCTGTGGTCACCGTGACGGTCTAAGGTCACCGTGACGGTCTGTGGTCACCGTGACGGTCTGTGGTCACCGTGACGGTCTGTGGTCACCGTGACGGTCTAAGGTCACCGTGACGGTCTAAGGTCACCGTGACGGTCTGTGGTCACCGTGACGGTCTAAGGTCACCGTGACGGTCTAAGGTCACCGTGACGGTTACCTGGTTGCTGTTACCTTTCTGCTGGCTGGAGGAGGTGACAGAGGAGGAGGGTAAGGAGGAGGAGCTGATGCTGAAGAGGTTCTGCGGTTGTGGGAGGACCTGGTCCTCTTTTGTGTCCTTCACTTCCTGCTCCTCGTCGCTCTCTCCCTCTGATGAAGAGGAGGACTTGTCATCAGAGGAGCTGTTGAAGATGGCCTTGAACAGATCCATGGGAGGCCTGCTCTCCTCCTCCTCCTCCTCCTCATTGTCCTCTGTTTTAATCTGTATGAAGAGGAAACACGTGAAGCTTCCTGGTTCCTGCTCTCCAGAGGATCAACCCTCCACAGTTTAACACGTTACCTTGGTGACAGAGTCAGCAGTCTGCTGCTTGGTGCTGCTGGAGGAGGAGGAGGATCGCTCCTCTTTGATCTCAGTTTGGTTTCTCGCAGCAACGAGGAGTTCACTCAGCGGGTCCTCCTTCTTCTCCTCCTCCTCCTCCTTCTTCTGGTCTGAAACGTCCCATCTGGACCTCTTACCAGAGTCTATAGGAGGAGGAGGAGCTGAAAGGGAGGAGGAAGAGGAAGGGGAGGGGAAGGCGAGGAGGAAGAAGACAAGAAAGAGAAGAAAGAGGAGGAGGAAGAGGAGGATGATAAGATGACAGAAAAATAGCAATTATTAGAATCAATAAAAATTATAAGAACAGAATGTGTTGTAGACCACCAGGGCGTCGTGGTGTGTATATATATATATATATATATATATACACATATATATACACACACACACACACACGTGTGCTATAGACGTGTTACCTGTGGGCTCCGTCACAGTCAGGAAGTTGAACACTGAGAACTTGTCTCTCTTGACTTTGGGCAGACCGACCAAACCGGACCTGAAGGACCAACAGAACCTCATCAGTGTGTGTACTAGTACCTTTACTCCAGTACTGTACTTCACTTTACACTTTTATACTCAACGACCATTCAGAGGACATATATATATGTGTGTGTATATATATATATATATATATATATATATATATATATATATATATATATATATATATATATATATATATATATATATATATATATATATATATATATATATATATATATATATATATATATATATATATATATATGTGTATATATATATATATATATATATATATATATATATGTGTATATATATATATATATATATATATATGTGTATGTATATGTGTGTATATATACGCGTGTACCCGGTATAAGGATCTGGGATGTTGAACCTCTTGCACAGCAGTTTATCTGGATGCCACTCAAACGTTTCTCTGGTCAGTTTACCGAACAGCTTCATGTTCACTGCGGCTTGTTTGTCGTCCACGTCGCTCTGACAACCAAACAAACACATTTATAACCAAACAAACTGCAAACTTTAGTGTCTAACATACGTCCATCCATGAAGAAAAGCTCACACTAACACACTTGTGAACACCTGAACTGTCCCTTTAACGAGGGTGAGACCAGCTGACGGCGGTCTACAGGTGGACCCCCTTACCTCCTGGTCCCGGCTGACCTCCACGCTGTCCTCGTCCTCCTGGGTCTTGGCTCTGGTGAAGCGGGAGGAGAGCGAGGAGGAGGAGGGTCTGTACAAGATGGATGCTCGGACGAACTCCTCCCTCTCTCTGCTGCGCTCCCACTCCGTCATACCCGGGTCCAGACTCTGCTCCAGACCACCTGGGACACAGAGACTCCTGCAGTGCATGATGGGACATGTAGGCCTCCTACCTGTCTCTTGTCGTGTTAAAACCTCTTTCTACTGACATGTTAATGAATATATTTTATATTCTTTTATATCTTCTGTTCCAACATGTTCTCAGTAGAATGTCTCCTGCAGTGCATGATGGGACATGTAGTCCGCCTACCTCTGTCTCCCTGCTTCAGGCGGTTCAGGTACAGCTCGTAGCGGGCCTGTTTGGTGGGGTCCTGCTCAAAGGGTCTGAAGGTCTGAGAGGAGGTCTGGACTCCTCTCCACGCCGTCAGAGCCTCCTGCTGCTGCTGGAGGCCAGAGTCCTCGGCACCCTCCGACGAAGGCCCCGCCCACGACCGCACGGCATCCTGGGAGGTCTTAGTGGAGGTGGAGGAGGAGGTGGTGCGCATGCTGAGGAGTCGCTGTCTGTCTTCAGGCTTCAGCAGCTCCATGACTGAACTGGGACCTGATCAGACAATATACTGCATCTATTAATCAAACCTATTGATCCGTACAAAGATCTTACAGAGCTCACATGGAGGATAAACTTAACCTCAGTATTAGTTGAGAGTTCACATGGAGGATACATTTAACCTCAGCATTAGTTTAGAGTTCACATGGAGGATAAACGTAACCTCAGTATTAGTTTAGAGCTCACATGGAGGATAAACTTAACCTCAGCATTAGTTTAGAGCTCACATGTAGGATAAACTTAACCTCAGTATTAGTTTAGAGCTCACATGGAGGATAAACTTAACCTCAGTATTAGTTTAGAGCTCACATGGAGGATAAACTTAACCTCAGCATTAGTTTAGAGCTCACATGGAGGATAAACATAACATCAGCATTAGTTTAGAGCTCACATAGAGGATAAACCTAACCTCTGTATTAGTTTAGAGCTCACATGGAGGATAAACTTAACCTCAGTATTAGTTTAGAGCTCACATGGAGGATAAACATAACCTCAGCATTAGTTTAGAGCTCACATGGAGGATAAACATAACCTCAGCATTAGTTTAGAGCTCACATGGAGGATAAACATAACCTCAGCATTAGTTTAGAGCTCACATAGAGGATAAACCTAACCTCGGTATTAGTTTAGAGCTCACATGGAGGATAAACTTAACCTCAGTATTAGTTTAGAGCTCACATAGAGGATAAACCTAACCTCAGTATTAGTTTAGAGTTCACATGGAGGATAAACTTAACCTCAGTATTAGTTTAGAGCTCACATGGAGGATGTAAATCTTTACCTTGCAGGGCGTCTTCTCCCAGCAGCGTCCTCCTCTGACCAGAGTCCAGCTGGTGGCGTCCCCCATGTAGGTGCTCCTCTGGGACCATGTGGCCCCTGGAGACCCTCAGAGCCTCGGCCAGTGCAGGACTGACCCCCGAGAGACCCGAAGCATCGAGGGACGGACAGAACCGATGGACGGGACGGTAGTCTCTGGGCAGAGGGGGGGGGGGGAAGACCTGCAGAGGGACAGAGGATTAGATCAGTGAAGATTGTTCAGGTTCAGACTTCAGACTTCAGGATGCTCACCGGTTTGTCCTCAGGTGGGTTTTGGGCCAAAGTGAATCCCTCCAGGATCTTACCGATGTAAGATGCATCTTTGCTTTTGTCTGTCAACATAAAATAATACATGTTATGCTCCTGGTGTCCACTAGGGGCACTCTCCTGGACCTCCCTGGACCTCCCTGGACCCCCCAGTTTTACCTCTTTTCTTGGTGTACTGCTGCGGAGCCGTCCAGCCGAACAGTCCGTCTCCAGGCTCCTCCCCCCCCAGCACCGTGTCGTATCTGGACATGGAGTCTCTGTGGTAGACCTCTTCATCATCATCATCCTCTAGGGCCCCCACCCCAAACGCCTGCAGGTGAAAGGTGACATCATCGTCAGAGTCAGTGAGTCTCTGCTAATAGAACCTGGTTGTAGTGGGCACAGCTCCCAACCTGTCCGGCCACGCCTCCTCTCCTGGAGCCTCTCTTGTCTCCGAACAGACGGCTCCTGGTCTCGGACTGAGGTCTGAACAGGTCCAGGTGTTCGGGGGCTCCGCGGCCCATCAGAGCCAGACCTGGGTCCAGACCGCGGTACCCCAGACCCTGGACCCCCAGCCTGGGGTTGAAGTCCACCGGAGTCACATCCTTTGGGGCAAACATCACGTCCTCTGGAGCGAACTCATCATCATCATCATCATCATCATCCTGATTAAAAGGATGAAGATGTTACATCGAATGAATCTAAATATCTATTATGATTATAAATATTATTTATTGTTGTTACTGTTTGACAGACTGGATGAAGAGGACAACAGTAGTTTAACATTTAGGACCGTTAGTAGCCGTTTGAAGAAGTTATGGACGAAATAACAAACACAATGATAATTGTCTGTCTGAATGCGTCTGTCCTCCAGCTGTCTCACCCCCTGTGAGTCCTCTGATCCAGCAGGGGGCAGCACGGATCCGTACAGTCGACTTCTTCTGTCTGTAGAGAAAGAAGAGAGACCTTACAGATGAAAACAAGTTCAAATATGAAATGTGAATCTGTGGAGAACTCATCCTGAGCATCAGTGCGATCAGACCCTCTCCCCTGTTACCCGTGTGATGAGATGTGACGACTGACTACCAGAGCAGCTGACAGGTCCCCTGGTGAAGACTCGGCAGTGTTCGTCATAAATGGTGAGAAGCTCACAATAGGCAATAGCAAAGTACAGACGTTGTACATAACTACTCATACTGGGTGTTCGGTTCCATCCTACTGAGAGCGCCGAGGGCGTAGCCGTACAAGACTCTCAGAAAGACAACAATTCCCAAATCCTAACGACTCAGCTTCGGGGTGAGATAAAAAGCCGAAGGTATTGTTCTGACACCTCCAAGAGGAACCGAATCCTCGCAGGTGGGACAGCCGACGGAGTGACCACCTTGTTACGTGCGCAAGCCTTCCCCACTCTCCCCGTTCACGCTCCAGAACCCTCAGACGTACCCGTCTGCTGTCGACCGGCTTTCCTCTTCACACGAGGTCCGACACCCTGACCCTCCTTCCATCCCATCCTCTTCAGAAGCTCCACCCCGATGGACGACCTGAGGGACGACACAAACGCACCTCAGGACAGATTCATTTACTGCGTCGATCAGATAGTAACGCGGGTAACAGGTGTGACATGTTACCCGGTCCACTGGTAACAGGTGTGACATGTTACCCGGTCCACTGGTAACAGGTGTGACATGTTACCCGGTCCACTGCTAACAGGTGTGACATGTTACCTGGTCGGTGCGATCAGCTCCTCCAGCAGAGTGTCTCCAGGTATCGTTGCTGACTGAGCGTTGACGGCTTTCGCCTTTTCTCTGATGGCGTCTCTGCGACTGGAGGTGAACTCCTGTCTGGTGCTGATCTCTGAGGGAGCGATGCCATGCTCACCGAGGTCCTGACAACAACAACAACAACAACAGCAGCAGTCAATCCCTCAGGTCCCGTTCCTCGTAGTGGGTCACTAAGTCGATCAAATGTCCTTCAGCAGCCTAAATGAACGAGATGATTGAAGTCAGGCTCTCTCGGGTTCTCCGAGGCTGATCCTCTCAAACAGTCTCGTTAATCCGACCAGACGATCAGGACCAGGACGGCTGCGCGTGCCCGTCCTACTTCTAAAGGGGGAAGCGTGGATCACCCACACCATGATGTTCTAACAGCACAAAGTGAAAGAAAGAGCCTCTTTGTTCTCCGCTGACCAGCAGGAGATGATCATGAACGCAGACGAGGAAGTCAAGACGTCATCACGGCAAAATATAACAGCGGCACCGCTGAGAGCACGAGACGAGAAGCACGGCCACATATCAGACACGTTCCACGTCAGTGTGTGAACGTATCGGCTCATTTTAATGCCTCATCACCCCGACCAATCGCATGACACGTCTTTAATGTGCTGCTGGCAGTAGACTTCATGATGCATCATCCAATGAGATCTATCGACAATAATGATCTCAACTCTTTCAGAATCATCATAAAAACAAGCCCAGCGAGGATCTGATGATGCTCATTAATATGATACATATGTATGTATGCCTCATGCATCATGCACTATGTGTGTGTGTGTGTGTACATGTGTGTGTAGATCACATGTAGAACTAGCAGTGTGTGTGTGTGTGAGTCTGTGTGTGTGTTATTCATCATCAGACATTCAATCAACTGAAGCAGTGAAGATCAATAGTGTGTGATTCTCTCTGTTCTCATCATGATCCACCTTCATCATGTTCTACAGTAATGATCTGCTGCTGCACTAATAACACGTCATATCATGATGAGTGCTTTAACCTCATGCATGCAACCAGCCATCAAGAGGACATGAGAGCAAGGACACACTGAGCACACACACATGATCACAATGCTGAGTCAGCACGATATGTGCCATGGTGATGTGATGAACACATCTATAAGTTTATTAAGCGCCAAATCAACGTGAGCAGCAGCGCGGCATGCAGCGGCTTCCCCCATGTTCTCCGCATCGCCGCCACCACAACAACGCAGCACGCGCACAGCAGCTCAAGGCTGCATCCGGTCTGTGGACAGGCAGTGTGGCGGTCAAGGTCTGCTGCAGAAGCTCTGTGAATCAATGATTCCTTGTGGGCAGAATGGACAGCGCTCGTAGAGGAAGTCATCGTGATGTGATGACGGATGTTGGCGATGTGGAAGAACTCTCTCCCTATAAAACGCTGATCTCACTAATCTCCTCCTTCATCAGTGGATCTGTGAGGAAGGAGCTGCACATGATGCAATAGAGGCTTCTGAGTTTGCTCCGCTGCTTTAAGGATCACGTGTGTCTCACTTTACCTGCGTTTCATGAACTCCCGTATAACCCGCAGTAGATGCGCAAGCGCATCAGACTACCGTATGTGACAGGAGCGGCCATGTTTTCCGGGGGAGGGGCAGCTTATCCAGCTACCTTCACTGAGCCTGCGCTGGAGCAGGTTCCAGCTGATGGATGTGTTGCCATGGTGATTTTGCCGAACTTGCTTCGTGGAACCGAAAAGCCTGATCTACGTCATCTTATCCTGACAATTATCCGGCTAACTCAGTTAGCCACGTACGAGGAACGGGGCCCTGGACCTGCATCAACAGAGCTGTTTGTCAGTGTAACTCGTCACCTCCTCGTCCATGAAGTCTTCTGGTCGGGCATGATGCTTCTCAGCTTTCTGCTGCCGTGAAGACACAAAGGTTGACGGGGCCCAGCCTACAGACGACAACAACAACTGTAGTTATAAAATGTATATAAATATTGTGATGTTTAGTAAAATGTATATAAATATTGTGATGTTTAATAAAATGTATATAAATATTGTGATGTTCAATAAAATGTATATAAATATTGTGATGTTCAATAAAATGTATATAAATATTGTGATGTTTAATAAAATGTATATAAATATTGTGATGTTTAATAAAATGTATATAAATATTGTGATGTTTAGTAAAATGTATATAAATATTGTGATGTTTGGTGAAATATATATAAATATTGTGATGTTTAGTAAAATGTATATAAATATTGTGATGTTTAATAAAATGTATATAAATATTGTGATGTTTAATAAAATGTATATAAATATTGTGATGTTTAATAAAATGTATATAAATATGGTGATGTTTAATAAAATGTATATATTCTCATAAGTTCTATAAAGATGAGTTCAGAGGGACGTTATCTTCTCAATGATCATGTCACCATAAATGTAAACAAGCTTCCAGCAGGTCTGAAGAACCAGGAGACACACTCCAGGTCCTGATTCGGATCCTGGTCCTGGTCCAGGACCCAGAGTGGACCGTCTGCAGCAGCATCACTGACCTTCTTTGGTGCCCACAGAGTTGAAATAACCGGCTGAGAAGCCTCCAGTGAACGCCCCGTGGAACCTCTGGTACCGGCCCTTCTCGTCCTTCACCGTCTGCTCGTGGAGCGGGACGGGCTTCTTCAGCGGCTCGTCTACCACAAACAGATAATATATATATTTATATTTATGAATGAAGTCTGGTTATAAGCAAGGATGCTAAGCTAATGAGCTAATAACTCAGAGCTTGTTGTTAGCTCGTTAGCTTAGCATCCTAAAGTGACCGTTTCGGCTCATTTCTCGCAACATGAAACAGTCGTAAAACGAGCGGATTATATATGTTTTAATAGTAATATAATAACATTAACTGTACCTTCTTCCAGAGGCTCCAGAGGAGTCCCGTAACTCACGAAATCCTCGTCGCTGTCGCTGTCGGACGCCATGTTTGTTTTACTATAACTACGGTGGCCGCTGAGGGACAAACATGGTTTATTTCGGGTTTTCTGTTTGGAGCTTTAGCTTTAACCTCAGTGATAGAGAGAGAGAGAGAGAGAGTGATAGAAAGAGAGAGAGAGAGAGACAGAGCAGAGACAGAGCAGAGACAGAGAGACAGACAGAGAGAGAGAGAGAGACAGAGAGAGACAGAGCGAGAGAGAGAGACAGACAGAGACAGAGAGAGAGAGAGAGACAGACAGACAGAGACAGAGAGAGACAGAGAGAGAGACAGACAGACAGAGAGAGAGAGAGACAGACAGACAGACAGACAGACAGACAGAGAGCGAGAGAGCGAGACAGAGAAAACCTTTATTTTACTTAAAACAATATGAACAAACAAAACATCGTTGCCGTGGCAATGGATTAGAAGAAACTCTTCAAAACAAAAAACAATCAAAATAGTTTCTCTTCATAATCAAGGAGCGTTGAGTTCATTCAGCTCTGGAATTAATCCTAGATCTGGAAAATGATCTGTAGAGTCAGGAGCTCAGGATCCTCCTGCTCCGCCGGCTGAGTCCTCAGAGGAGCACAGCATGCTGCTGAGACCTGGAGTCCTCAGAGGAGACCTGGAGTCCTCAGAGGGGCACAGCATGCTGCTAAGACCTGGAGTCCTCAGAGGAGACCTGGAGTCCTCAGAGGAGACCTAGAGTCCTCAGAGGGGCACAGCATGCTGCTGAGACCTGGAGTCCTCAAAGGAGACCTGGAGTCCTCAGAGGAGACCTGGAGTCCTCAGAGGAGACCTAGAGTCCTCAGAGGGGCACAGCATGCTGCTGAGACCTGGAGTCCTCAAAGGAGACCTGGAGTCCTCAGAGGAGACCTGGAGTCCTCAGAGGAGACCTGGAGTCCTCAGAGGGGCACAGCATGCTGCTGAGACCTGGATGTTCGGACAGCTCTTTGATTATTGATTATTGTATTGGTGATACACGGAGGAACGTTCGACACGGTGACTTTTACTGCTGAGCTGAGAGGATACGTGGGCAGGAAGTGTTCAGCCACCTCGACCCCGCTGTTCATCCCCTGCTGCCAGGCTGATTCCTCCACTGAACACCGATCCTCACCCCGTGCTTCCTGGTTAACTGCGTCAGGCTCATGGTGGCGTTTAGCAGCCGACTGATCGGCTGCAAACGAACAAAGACCCTAAAACCCCCGAATTGTGCACACAAACCCCGTGAACCCTTCACACTACACCATCATACCCAACGTCAGCCAGTGAAGACAGAACCCCACTCCTTCAGAGACAGACAGAGCATCAGCAAACAACTTAAAAAGAATGATTCACATATATATTATATATATATTCATCATCCTTTGTGATATTTAGACTTATATTATAATAATTAGTATATAGATCTATTTATATTATTGTATAATATAATGACATCATACATTTATAATCACTGATTGATCCTCAATAATAATCAATAAATCAGATGTGACATCATCATACTGAGACCTGTGAGGTCATAGAGGTCATGTGACCACTAGGTGTCGCTATCTGCTCACAGATCTCAGGTCTGATGAACACGAGTGACTCACAGAGATCAGCTGATCATATTTACTTTACACACAGTATGAATATATACAGTACATTATAAATCCATCAACATCCTCTCTGATGCAGCACTGTGTTACACATTGAAGTCTAATTTGTATCATTTATGATTTAGTTTGTTTACATTCTGAGATGTCAAATACATCATCATCTCCTTCTTCATCGGCTCCTCCCCCCCCCCGGTGAGTGTGAGTGGCGCTAGATTTGAACGGTTCCTGATCTTCGGGTCTTTAACTGTGTTTCTTCCTCGGTTGAGGCGGAGGATCAGGTGAGTCTCTCTTTACTGGTTTATGTGTTGAGTGATCTGGTTTTGTCGAGGTGCGTTGGGGAGGAATGGCGTCCTCCGAGACGCCACCTCCGTCTCTCCGGCAGGGAGTGAGGATCGTCCCCCCGGATAACGATGTGCCGGTGGAGGAGGTGCTGCTGGCTGTCGGTGAGCAGGTGGACACGATGAGCTCAGCTTTGTGTTCATCAGGGGCGTGTTCGTGCGGGTCTCCCCGCTGTCAGCTCCCGCCACGCGGATCACCGTGTCCGGTGTTGGAGAAAGAGCTCCGGAAGTTCGGGAAGTTTGCCAGCGGACTAAAAACAGTGAGTCTGTGTAAAGACCCTAAACTGAGGCACGTTCAGTCTCTGAGGCGGCAGCTGTTCATGTTTCTGGACTCAGCGTCCTTCAGAGTGGAGCACGGTGACGGCTCCTATGGTGTAGCCAGCTCAGGACAGCTCAAGTGTTCCGGTGTGGAGGAGTGGACACTAACGGGCGAACTGTCCGCACAGAAAGCAGGCCGGCTCCGCTGACACGCCCGCGGATGGCGGACTTCTCCTTCTTCTCTCCTCAGGTTGTGTTGGAGCAGAGTTGTTGTTGTTTCTTCTTCTTCTTCTTCTTCTTCTTCTTCTTCTTCTTCTTCTTCTTCTTCTTCTTCTTCTTCTTCTTCTTCTTCTTCTTCTTCTTCTTCTTCTTCTTCTTCTTCTTCTTCTTCTTCTTCTTCTTCTTCTTCTTCTTCTTCTTCTTCTTCTTCTTCTTCTTCTTCTTCTTCTTCTTCTTCTTCTTCTTCTTCTTCTTCTTCTTCTTCTTCTTCTTCTTCTTCTTCTTCTTCTTCTTCTTCTTCTTCTTCTTCTTCTTCTTCTTCTTCTTCTTCTTCTTCTTCTTCTTCTTCTTCTTCTTCTTCTTCTTCTTCTTCTTCTTCTTCTTCTTCTTCTTCTTCTTCTTCTTCTTCTTCTTCTTCTTCTTCTTCTTGTCTGAGTGGCAGGAGCTGGGAGTTGGAGTGTGATTGAGAGCGTTAAAAATAGTGATTTTCCGATCTTTTTCTTCACGGGGTAATGTTGGGTATGATAGTGTAGTGGGGTGTGCAGGGTTTACGGTTTTTTTGTGGACTTTTATCGGGCTTTTTTGGGTGTTTTTTTGAGCGGATTGCAGCCGGGCAGCAGGTGCTGTCGGCGTGCTAGCCGCTAGCATGCGGCTGACGAGGGAACACGGCGTGAAGGTCCCCCCCCCGCTGTTCGGGTGTTCGGTGGAGGAGATCAGCCTGGCAGTGGGTGAGCTTGTCGGCTACAGCCACGTGAAGTCCGCAGCGCGGATGAACAGCGCTGTGGTCATCTTTCTGGACAGTTTGGAAGCTGCGGACGTGGTGCAGATGCACGGGATCTCCGTGGGTGAACACTTCCTGCACACTTATCCTCTCGCCTCACGGGAGGTGAAAGTCACCGTGTCCAACGTGCCGCCGTTCATAAAGGGAGAGGCCATCATCAAAGAGCTGTCCAAACATGGGAAGGTGGTGTCTCCGGTTCAGAGAGTGTCCTCTGGATTTCAGTCTCCTCTGTTGCAGCACGTCGTGTCTCACAGGAGACATGTCTACATGATCCCCAGCAACAGGAGCAGAGTAGTCGACCTCAGCTTCACGCTCACTGTGGACGACTTTGACTACGTCATCTTTGCAAAGACAAACGATTTCAAGTGTTACAGCTGTGGGAGACAAGGACATGTGAGCAGAGCTTGTCCTGGGGAACACGGCTCAAACAGGGACCAGAACCGGAGACGCACCGAGGGGGACAGAGGGGACGAGCAGGACGGACAAGAGGGAACAAGTGGAGCACAGGAGGTGAGGGTGGAGGAGACGGGTGGGGTACAGGGGGTGAGAGTGGAGGAGACGGGTGGAGCACAGGGGGTGAGAGTGGAGGAGACGGGTGGAGCACAGGGGGTGAGAGTGGAGGAGACGGGTGGGGTGCAGGAGGTGAGGGTGGAGGAGACGGGTGGGTTACAGGGGGTGAGAGTGGAGGAGACGGGTGGGGTGCAGGAGGTGAGGGTGGAGGAGACGGGTGGGTTACAGGGGGTGAGGGTGGAGAGGACGGGGGTGACCCAGGAGACGAGAGTGGAGGTGGCGGGTGGGGTGCAGGAGGTGAGGAAGGACGGGGAAAGTGAGGTCCAGCAGGTGAGGGAGAGTGCTGGAGGACAGGTGGAGGCAGGTGGGGAGGTGGACATGGAGGCGGACGAGGAGCAGCTCAAGGCCCCTCAGCGGAAGAGGAAGCAGAAAGGAGACAAAGGACGCTCACAGGCGAAGAAGGCGGCAACTACCGAAAGTGGAGGAGCAGCCGAGTGCGGGTCCAGGCTGGAGGAGGATCCTGAGTCCGGGTGGGAGGACTCTGAGTCCAGTCAGGAGGACTCTGCTGTTAACAGCGAGCCCTCTGAACACGGTGCTGGTAGCTGCGGGGGCTCTGGAGGCTACAGCGTGGGGGAGATCAAGGAGTTCCTCAGGAGGACTAAGAGCGTGAGAAAAGCCAGAGTGGAGGACTACCTCTCTGATAAGGAGAAGCTCTCCAGTTCTGCCAGATCTCACTTGAGGAGTAAGGACAGAGGAGGTCTGACGAAGCAGGAAGGCTTCAGGCTCCAGAAAATAGTTCAAAAAGTGAACAAAGAACTGGGAAAAGGTGGCGCTAAAGTGAGACTTAGATCTCAGTCTAAAGACAATTAAGGACACGTTCATGTTGTTGGACCTTATGTGTGTAACCGTCTTGCAGGATGAAGTATCGTGTTGTTCAGAAAATAACTAGTTTTGTTTTGAGTAGCAGTGAAGCTCTGTAAATGGAGGTTAAGACAAACAAATAAAGATATATTAAACCTCAAACCTCTTCTTCTTCTTCTTCTTCTTCTTCTTCTTCTTCTTCTTCTTCTTCTTCTTCTTCTTCTTCTTCTTCTTCTTCTTCTTCTTCGTGGCAGGAGGGGGGAGTTGGCGGAGCGTGATTGAGAGCGTTAAAATAGCGATTTTCCGATCTTTTTCTTCACGGGGTGATGTTGGGTGTGATAGTGTAGTGGGGTGTGCAGGGTTTACGGGTTTTTTGTGGACTTTTATCGTTTTTTTGGGTGTTTTTGAGCGGATTGCAGCCGGGCAGCAGGTGCTGTCGGCGTGCTAAACGCTAGCATGCGGCTGACGGAGCTAACGAGGGAACACGTCGTGAAGATCCCCCCCACGCTGTTCGGGTGTTCGGTGGAGGAGATCAGCCTGGCAGTGGGGGAGATGGTCGGCTGCAGCCACGTGAAGTCCGCAGCGCGGATGAACAGCGCTGTGGTCGTCTTTCTGGACAGTTTAGAAGCTGCGGACGTGGTGCAGATGCACGGGATCTCCGTGGGTGAACACTTCCTGCACACATATCCTCTCGCCTCACGGGACGTGAAAGTCACCGTGTCCAACGTGCCGCCGTTCATAAAGGGAGAGGCCATCATCAAAGAGCTGTCCAAACATGGGAAGGTGGTGTCTCCGGTTCGGAGAGTGTCCTCTGGATTTCAGTCTCCGCTGTTGCAGCACGTGGTGTCTCACAGGAGACACGTCTACATGATCCCCAGCAACAGGAGCAGAGTAATCGACCTCAGCTTCACGCTCACTGTGGACGACTTTGACTACGTCATCTTTGCAAAGACAAACGATTTTAAGTGTTACAGCTGTGGGAGACAAGGACATGTGAGCAGAGCTTGTCCTGGGGAACACGGCTCAAACAGAGACCAGAACCGGAGACGCACCGAGGGGGACAGAGGGGACGAGCAGGACGGACAAGAGGGAACAAGTGGAGCACAGGAGGTGAGGGTGGAGGAGACGGGTGGGGTACAGGAGGTGAGAGTGGAGGAGACGGGTGGGGTACAGGGGGTGAGAGTGGAGGAGACGGGTGGGGTACAGGAGGTGAGGGTGGAGAAGACGGGTGGGGTACAGGAGGTGAGAGTGGAGGAGACGGGTGGAGCACAGGGGGTGAGAGTGGAGGAGACGGGTGGGGTGCAGGGGGTGAGAGTGGAGGAGACGGGTGGGGTGCAGGGGGTGAGAGTGGAGGAGACGGGTGGGGTGCAGGGGGTGAGAGTGGAGGAGACGGGTGGAGCACAGGAGGTGAGGGTGGAGGAGCCGGGTGGAGCACAGGAGGTGAGAGAAGAGAGGACGCGTGGGGGGCAAGAGGTGAGGAAGGACGGGGCAAGTGAGGTCCAGCAGGTGAGGGAGAGTGCTGGAGGACAGGTGGAGGCAGGTGGGGAGGTGGACATGGAGGCGGACGAGGAGCAGCTCAAGGCCCCTCAGCGGAAGAGGAAGCAGAAAGGAGACAAAGGACGCTCACAGGCGAAGAAGGCGGCAACGACCGAAAGTGGAGGAGCAGCCGAGGGCGGGTCCAGGCTGGAGGAGGATCCTGAGTCCGGGTGGGAGGACTCTGAGTCCAGTCAGGAGGGCTCTGCTGTTAACAGCGAGCCCTCTGAACACGGTGCTGGCAGCTGCGGGGGCTCTGGAGGCTACAGCGTGGGGGAGATCAAGGAGTTCCTCAGGAGGACTAAGAGCGTGAGAAAAGCCAGAGTGGAGGACTACCTCTCTGATAAGGAGAAGCTCTCCAGCTCTGCCAGATCTCACTTGAGGAGCAAGGACAGAGGAGGTCTGACGAAGCAGGAAGGCTTCAGGCTACAGAAAATAGTTCAAAAAGTGAACAAAGAACTGGGCAAAGGTGGCGCTAAAGTGAGACTTAGATCTCAGTCTGAAGACAATTAAGGACACGTTCATGTTGTTGGACCTTATTTGTGTAACCGTCTTGCATGATGAAGTATCGTGTTGTTCAGAAAATAACTAGTTTTGTTTTGAGTAGCAGTGAAGCTCTGTAAATGGAGGTTAACACAAACAAATAAAGATATATTAAACCTCTTCTTCTTCTTCTTCTCTCCTCAGGTCGTGTAGGAGCAGAGTTCCTCCTCCTCCTCCTCTCTCCTCAGGTCGTGTAGGAGCAGAGTTTCACCTCCTCTCTCTGAATGTCGTCATGGAGCTAAAACGTTGAAATATTAAAGAGACAGAAGAAGAGAGTCTGACTAAAGCATTTATGTTGCTTCTGCTCTCTGAGGCATGAGGCAACACTATGAAACGGGAGGAGGAGGAGAGGACGAAGAGGAAGAAGTAGAAGGTAGGAAAGGAAAGAAGGAGCCCAGAAGAAGGATGGTGTACAAGATAAAGAGAACACAAATTGGAAAGAAGAGGTTAGAGGAAGAAGGAAATGGAACGCCCCCCACTGTGATAAACTGATGGAGGTTTAAATCCTCTGATTAGTTTAGATTCAGGACAGACAGACAGACAGAGTAAGACAAAGTACTTTTGCTGCAGTTAAGGAGTACTTTCCTGGTTTCTGAAGATCTAAATCATTCAATCAAGTAAAACGATAAGAACAGAATGAAGAGAATAAATGAAGGAGGTTCGGTCTTCATTGGTTTGTCCTCTGCTCTCAGTGTGTAGCAGCCGTGCATTTCATACCTGGGCCTTCACTGCTGTCCTGCAGCTGGAACTCAGCTACGCTTATTTGTTTTGTGTAAAAATGAAGCTCAACACCTGTAGATGCACTAACTGCAGAGTGCAGATACATGAACACGCCTCTCTGCTCTGGCTGCTGCGTGAGGCTGACCTGTGAGACTGACCTGTGAGGCTGACCTGTGAGACTGACCTGTGAGGCTGACCTGTGAGACTGACCTGTGAGGCTGACCTGTGAGGCTGACCTGTGAGAGCTTTGGGGCTCACGGCAGCACCGCTGCTCGTTCACCACAGAGCAGAACGTACGAGCTTCAACGTCACAAGACCAAAAAACTCTCCAACACCAGAACAAGTCTCCATCAACACCAGAACAAGTCTCCAACAACACCAGAACAAGTCTCCATCAACACCAGCACAAGTCTCCATCAACACCAGCACAAGTCTCCATCAACACCAGAACAAGTCTCCATCAACACCAGAACAAGTCTCCATCAACACCAGCACAAGTCTCCATCAACACCAGAACAAGTCTCCATCAACACCAGAACAAGTCTCCATCAACACCAGAACAAGTCTCCATCAACACCAGAACAAGTCTCCATCAACACCAGCACAAGTCTCCATCAACACCAGAACAAGTCTCCATCAACACCAGAACAAGTCTCCATCAACACCAGCACAAGTCTCCATCAACACCAGCACAAGTCTCCATCAACACCAGAACAAGTCTCCATCAACACCAGAACAAGTCTCCATCAACACCAGCACAAGTCTCCATCAACACCAGCACAAGTCTCCATCAACACCAGAACAAGTCTCCATCAACACCAGAACAAGTCTCCATCAACACCAGAACAAGTCTCCATCAACACCAGCACAAGTCTCCATCAACACCAGAACAAGTCTCCATCAACACCAGAACAAGTCTCCATCAACACCAGAACAAGTCTCCATCAACACCAGAACAAGTCTCCATCAACACCAGAACAAGTCTCCATCAACACCAGCACAAGTCTCCATCAACACCAGCACAAGTCTCCATCAACACCAGCACAAGTCTCCATCAACACCAGAACAAGTCTCCATCAACACCAGAACAAGTCTCCATCAACACCAGCACAAGTCTCCATCAACACCAGCACAAGTCTCCATCAACACCAGAACAAGTCTCCATCAACACCAGAACAAGTCTCCATCAACACCAGAACAAGTCTCCATCAACACCAGCACAAGTCTCCAACACCACCAGCACAAGTCTCCAACACCACCAGCACAAGTCTCCATCAACACCAGAACAAGTCTCCATCAACACCAGAACAAGTCTCTAGATTCATCACTAGTAGCTTTTGACAAATAGTCTCCATGAGGGTTTGGAAAGTCGCCAGATTTAGTGAGAAAGTCACAAAGTTGGCAACACTGGCACCTGCTATATATGTCCCCAGTGCAACACTGGATGTAACAATGGTTCCTATCACATATAAAACCAAACAAATATCCATCTTCATAAAAACAACTTGTACAAATAATAACATATAAACGAGCATATTAAAGCTGCTGCAGATGTACAAACAAACGCATGAACTTACCAGAGCTGCTGTTCACTATCTAAAGACAAAGTCCATCCTCCTTTCTTTGTTAAAGAGTTTAATCTCACGTTGTTCAGTACCTCCGTGTGTTTTAGTTCCAGTCAGAAGTCCTTCTCCATTCATGGACGCCAGTGAAGGCAGTGGAGTCTCCCAGTTGTATTTCTTTAATGCGTTTTAATGGTTTGAGGCTGAAGATGTCCGCTCACAGAGGAGCGGATTTTGGGATTGTCACCGCCCAACACGTCAGGCTAGCCCACCGACCAATCACGTACTTGTAGGCCAGCTAGCAGCTCTGACACGTCAAAGAATACGCCCACCACGTCAAACTAAAGATCTGATTGGTTGAACACTATGACAATCAACAACATCGTCTCCGTTCACTTAAACTGCACATGATGCACATGTGAGTCTGCAGGCCTCTGGCTCTGTTCTACCTAGAGACACAGAGGTGAGATCTGATTGGATGAAAGCTCTACTTAAAACAAGCTGCACTGGAAGCAGAGCAGCTGAGGAAGACAGGAGCTGTGCAGTGAGAACATGAGATGATGGAGAAATATGTTTATAAATGATAATACATGTCGTGTATTTAAGAAACATCATTACATTATAAAACAGATATAACTTATTAGTTATATCTGTATATGTATATATATATGTATGTATATGTATGTATATATATATGTATATGTATGTATACATATACATATACATATGCTGACTTGACTCAGCTTTAGCGGTGGGTCGGGGTAAAGCCACTTGACCTATCTCACACCATTCTTCTGTGTCGTGCTCGTTATCCGCTCTACTAGCCGGTTAGCATGCAGTCCAATCAGCTTACGGATCCTAAAACCAGTTGACCCCCGTGTGACCCCCCTGGGCCTCTAAGTCCAGGTGCAGGTGGTGGTGTTTGGTGTTTGGTAGCATGGTGGGTTAGGGTGACTTGGTGCTACCTGTCAGCTGAGTCCAGCAGTCATGAACAAACGCACCACTGTGGTCACATGTCGGCTCCCTCAGCCGAGGGGCTTAACAATGGCAGAATGTACACAGAGAGTAATCTGGAGAGGAATGGCACACAGCCTGGAGGGTCCTGCTCCTCCTGGTCCTGGTCCTGTATCCTGGTCCTCAAGTATCCTGGTCCTGGTCCTGTAGTATCCTGGTCCTGGTCCTGTAGTATCCTGGTCCTGGCCCTGTAGTATCCTGGTCCTGGTCCTGTAGTATCCTGGTCCTGTTCCTGTAGTATCCTGGTCCTGGTCCTGTAGTATCCTGGTCCCCTAGTATCCTGGTCCTGGTCCTCTAGTATCCTGGTCCTGTAGTATCCTGGTCCTGTTCCTGTAGTATCCTGGTCCTGGTCCTGTAGTATCCTGGTCCCCTAGTATCCTGGTCCTGGTCCTCAAGTATCCTGGTCCTGGTCCTGTAGTATCCTGGTCCTGGTCCTGTAGTATCCTGGTCCTGGTCCTGTAGTATCCTGGTCCCCTAGTATCCTGGTCCTGGTCCTCTAGTATCCTGGTCCTGGTCCTTTTGTATCCTGGTCCTGTAGTATCCTGGTCCTGTCGTATCCTGGTCCCCTAGTATCCTGGTCCTGGTCCTGTAGTATCCTGGTCCTCTAGTATCCTGGTCCTGGTCCTCTAGTATCCTGGTCCTGTAGTATCCTGGTCCTGGCCCTGTAGTATCCTGGTCCTGTAGTATCCTGGTCCTGGTCCTCTAGTATCCTGGTCCTGGTCCTGTAGTATCCTGGTCCTGGTCCTCTAGTATCCTGGCCCTGTAGTATCCTGGTCCTGTAGTATCCTGGTCCTGGTCCTCTAGTATCCTGGTCCTGTAGTATCCTGGTCCTGGTCCTCTAGTATCCTGGCCCTGTAGTATCCTGGTCCCCTAGTATCCTGGTCATTGGTCCTGTAGTATCCTGGTCCTGGTCCTCTAGTATCCTGGTCCTGTAGTATCCTGGTCCCCTAGTATCCTGGTCCTGTAGTATCCTGGTCCTGGTCCTCTAGTATCCTGGTCCTGGTCCTGTAGTATCCTGATCCTGTAGTATCCTGGTCCTGGTCCTCTAGTATCCTGGTCCTGGTCCTGTAGTATCCTGGTCCCCTAGTATCCTGGTCCTGGTCCTCTAGTATCCTGGTCCTGGTCCTTTTGTATCCTGGTCCTTTTGTATCCTGGTCCTGTAGTATCCTGGTCCTGGTCCTGTAGTATCCTGGTCCCCTAGTATCCTGGTCCTGGTCCTTTTGTATCCTGGTCCTGTAGTATTCTGGTCCTGTAGTATCCTGGTCCCCTAGTATCCTGGTCCTGGTCCTTTTGTATCCTGGTCCTGTAGTATCCTGGTCCTGGTCCTGTAGTATCCTGGTCCCCTAGTATCCTGGTCCTGGTCCTTTTGTATCCTGGTCCTGTAGTATCCTGGTCCTGGTCGTGTAGTATCCTGGTCCCCTAGTATCCTGGTCCTTTTGTATCCTGGTCCTTTTGTATCCTGGTCCTGTAGTATCCTGGTCCCCTAGTATCCTGGTCCTGGTCCTTTTGTATCCTGGTCCTTTTGTATCCTGGTCCTGTAGTATCCTGGTCCTCTAGTATCCTGGTCCTTTTGTATCCTGGTCCTGTAGTATCCTGGTCCCCCAGTATCCTGGTCCTGACCTGGTGCCCTTGGGCCAGAGCAGCAGAGTGATGAACTCATTAATATATCAATCATATAATACATAGTATTCTGCATCATGAGTACTTTTACTTTTGGTACTTTAAGCACATTTTGATGCAAATATTACAAAATGTTGAATGCAGTACATTAACTTGGAGCAGAGTATATCTACATTGTGGTACTAGTACATTAACTTGGAGCAGAGTATATCTACATTGTGGTACTAGTACATTAACTTGGAGCAGAGTATATCTACATTGTGGTACTAGTACATTAACTTGGAGCAGAGTATCTCCACACTGTGGTACTAGTACTTTAACTTGGAGCAGAGTATCTCTACGCTGTGGTACTAGTACATTTACTTGGAGCAGAGTATCTCTACGCTGTGGTACTAGCACATTAACTTGGAGCAGAGTATCTCTACGCTGTGGTACTAGTACTTTAACTTGGAGCAGAGTATCTCTACACTGTGGTACTAGTACATTAACTTGGAGCAGAGTATCTCTACGCTGTGGTACTAGTACTTTAACTTGGAGCAGAGTATCTCTATGCTGTGGTACTAGTACATTAACTTGGAGCAGAGTATATCTACATTGTGGTACTAGTACTTTAACTTGGAGCAGAGTATCTCTACGCTGTGGTACTAGTACATTAACTTGGAGCAGAGTATCTCTACACTGTGGTACTAGTACTTTAACTTGGAGCAGAGTATATCTACATTGTGGTACTAGTACATTAACTTGGAGCAGAGTATATCTACATTGTGGTACTAGTACATTAACTTGGAGCAGAGTATATCTACATTGTGGTACTAGTACATTAACTTGGAGCAGAGTATCTCTACGCTGTGGTACTAGTACATTAACTTGGAGCAGAGTATCTCTACGCTGTGGTACTTGTACATTAACTTGGAGCAGAGTATCTCTACACTGTGGTACTAGTACATTAACTTGGAGCAGAGTATCTCTACGCTGTGGTACTAGTACATTAACTTGGAGCAGAGTATCTCTACACTGTGGTACTAGTACATTAACTTGGAGCAGAGTATCTCTACATTGTGGTACTAGTAATTTAACTTGGAGCAGAGTATCTCTACACTGTGGTACTAGTACTTTAACTTGGAGCAGAGTATCTCTACGCTGTGGTACTGGTACATTAACTTGGAGCAGAGTATCTCTACGCTGTGGTACTAGTACTTTAACTTGGAGCAGAGTATCTCTATGCTGTGGTACTAGTACATTAACTTGGAGCAGAGTATCTCTACACTGTGGTACTAGTACTTTAACTTGGAGCAGAGTATCTCTACGCTGTGGTACTAGTACATTTACTTGGAGCAGAGTATCTCTACGCTGTGGTACTAGTACATTAACTTGGAGCAGAGTATCTACGCTGTGGTACTAGTACTTTAACTTGGAGCAGAGTATCTCTACACTGTGGTACTAGTACATTAACTTGGAGCAGAGTATCTCTACGCTGTGGTACTAGTACATTAACTTGGAGCAGAGTATCTCTACACTGTGGTACTAGTACTTTAACTTGGAGCAGAGTACATCTACATTGTGGTACTAGTACATTAACTTGGAGCAGAGTATATCTACATTGTGGTACTAGTACATTAACTTGGAGCAGAGTATCTCTACACTGTGGTACTAGTACATTAACTTGGAGCAGAGTATCTCTACGCTGTGGTACTAGTAATTTAACTTGGAGCAGAGTATCTCTACACTGTGGTACTAGTACTTTAACTTGGAGCAGAGTATCTCTACACTGTGGTACTAGTACTTTAACTTGGAGCAGAGTATCTCTATGCTGTGGTACTGGTACATTAACTTGGAGCAGAGTATCTCTACACTGTGGTACTAGTACTTTAACTTGGAGCAGAGTATCTCTACGCTGTGGTAGTAGTACATTTACTTGGAGCAGAGTATCTCTACGCTGTGGTACTAGTACATTAACTTGGAGCAGAGTATCTCTACGCTGTGGTACTTGTACTTTAACTTGGAGCAGAGTATCTCTACACTGTGGTACTAGTACATTAACTTGGAGCAGAGTATCTCTACGCTGTGGTACTAGTACTTTAACTTGGAGCAGAGTATCTCTACACTGTGGTACTAGTACATTAACTTGGAGCAGAGTATCTCTACGCTGTGGTACTAGTACTTTAACTTGGAGCAGAGTATATCTACATTGTGGTACTAGTACATTAACTTGGAGCAGAGTATATCTACATTGTGGTACTAGTACATTAACTTGGAGCAGAGTATATCTACATTGTGGTACTAGTACATTAACTTGGAGCAGAGTATATCTACATTGTGGTACTCGTACATTAACTTGGAGCAGAGTATATCTACATTGTGGTACTCGTACATTAACTTGGAGCAGAGTATATCTACATTGTGGTACTAGTACATTAACTTGGAGCAGAGTATATCTACATTGTGGTACTAGTACATTAACTTGGAGCAGAGTATATCTACATTGTGGTACTCGTACATTAACTTGGAGCAGAGTATATCTACATTGTGGTACTCGTACATTAACTTGGAGCAGAGTATATCTACATTGTGGTACTCGTACATTAACTTGGAGCAGAGTATATCTACATTGTGGTACTAGTACCCCTTTAGCTGCAGGTCTTTACAGCCTCATATGAACTGTTATGTAAGCGGAGCTCTGAGCTCTCTGTTGTTGTGGTGATGACGAGGAGGCACGTGGTCCCTAAGAGGATTCAGGTCTACAAACACCACGCTGAGGGTCTGTTGTTTGTTTCTACTTCCTGTCATCACGTGTCTCACTCTCTTCAGTTGGTGGACCTCAAAGAGGAACTGTTGAAACCACTTCCTGCTTCCATGGAGTCTGGTTTTAGTGCTGATTCACTGCAGCTCTTCAGAACCACACCCCCTGTGTGTGTGTGTGTGTGTCTCTGTGTGTGTTTGTGTCGGTGTCTCTCTCTCTCTCTCTCTCTCTCTCTCTCTCTCTCTCTCTCTCTCTCTCTCTCTCTCTCTCTCTCTCTCTCTGCCCGTTTGGGTTCCCGGTTCCCCAGTCTGCCTGCCCTGATGGATTCCCTGCTGTGTTCCTGCAAGATTCCTGTTCTTGGCTCATTAAAACCCGTTTCACTCTGCATCTGGTTCTGTTCGGGGCGACCGTGGCTTACTGGGTAGAGAGGGTCACCGGTTCGATCCTCGGCTGCACCGTGTCCTGTGTCGAAGTGTCCCTGAGCAAGGCACTGAACCCCGAACGGCTCCCGGGTGCCTGCATGGGCCGCCCACTGCTCCCTGTCACATGCAGAGAATGATTCCCCACCGTGGAACCGAACCATGTGATCCGGACCGGACCATGTGATCCAGACCACGTCCTCAGTGGACCAGGCTTTGGAGGTTCAGATCAAACTGAAGTAGTTTTACTTCTTGCTGAGTCAGAATATATTTTTTCAGTATTGACACATATTTCAGGTTCACTTGGAGGTTTCTGTGAGATCCAGCAGCTCCCCGTCCAGACCGTCTTCTCCACCCCAGAGTCTCTGGTGGATTTACAAGCTGAGATAAGACGGGCGCTTAATGCACGTTGCTTCATTCCTCTGGCCTGTGGAGCTCTGTGGGAAGAGAAGGTTAATGCAGCCACATAAATCGTGGTGATAACGGTGAAGCCAACAGACGGAGACACCGGAGTGTTTGAGTGAAGGATGGTGCTAGATTACTTCAGATATAATAATCCTCTCATGTCAGCCAATGGGAACGAGTGTTTTTAGGGTCCTGTGACATCAAATAATGAACCAGGAAGTAGTACGCGACCTCTATGTGACGTCTGTTTGTGGGAGTATTTAAGTTTGTGAAGCTCTGCGGGATAAAAAGGTATTTCATGTTTATTTAAATTGGAGTTTCAGTTTTGCAGAATGAAGAGGCAGCAGAAGGATTTACTAGATTCTCTATTTGAATGAATGAACGATACTTTTTAAAATGTGTTTGTCAAACTGAAACACAGGATTTATATCTTGTGGTCATGTGAAGAGACTCGGAACTCTGTGGTGGTCCAACACGGTGTTTCAGGTGAACCTGTCACCGTGTTACCTGGTGACTCGTAGTGCCCTGTAGCTGTCAATCAATCCGTTTTAAAGACAGACTCATGTGTGTTTGTTGTCTACTAACCATTCAGGTGAGTTCATATTTTAAAAAGTCACCAGTTAACACGGTCACTGGTTAATCTGAAACACCCGAGAGAATCCTCAGGCTCAGGTGTTGTTGGGTCGTCTCGCCACACAATTACCAGGCTGAGCCCATAATGATGATGTTACGCCCCCACATCAGCCGCGGTGCACCTGAGCAGGTGAAGCCCGCCGCACGGCGTCACGCCCGCCCACGCGTCTCCGTTCAGGTCGGAGCACGTCGAGCCTCTCACAGAACTTTAATTAAAGCCGTCAGCTCGACATCCATCATGAAAAACCTCTGTGGTGACAAGATGATGACGGGCTACAGAAGAGGACGACTCTGGTTCTCACTGATCCAGTCCGTCAGCACGAGAGCAGCACCAGAACTACAACATAACGAACAGAACTACCAGAGCAGCACCAGAACTACAACATAACGAACAGAACTACTAGAGCAGCACCAGAACTACAACATAACGAACAGAACTACCAGAGCAGCACCAGAACTACAACATAACGAACAGAACTACCAGAGCAATGCCAGAACTACAACATAACGAACAGAACTACCAGAGCAGCACCAGAACTACAACATAACGAACAGAACTACCAGAGCA
>CM051690.1:32604237-32621737 GCA_028022725.1 Lycodopsis pacificus | reverse complement strand
CTCGGGTCAGAGAACATTTAAAGTATTATATTATATCCCAGAAGATGAACAACAACAGACTGAACCACATCGTTTACATCGGACATAAATACAGCGAGCCGCTTTAAATAGACGAAGCTCTCACTGTAAACTCAGCCAACGTTCACTCTGCAGACGCTCTGACTGGAGACTCACTGTTGATGCAACCAAGAAAGAAACGCTGAGTCAGTTGATGCTAAAACTGCAGTTACAGTGAAGTATTTAAAGCATTTACTGTTTGTTCTGTAGTTTGGTTTGAGTTTGGGTCGGATCAGGTGACTACAGCTGGAGAACTGATGGAGAGTTACAGACTTTAGACCTTCTAGAGACAGATCTTAATCACACTAAACTAGAGCCAGGCTAATCTAGAGACAGTCTAATCTAGAGTCAGTCTAATATAGAGCCTATCCATCTAGAGTCAGTCTAATCTAGAGTCAGTCTAAACTAGAGTCAGTCAAATCTAGAGTCAATCTAAACTAGAGCCTATCCATCTAGAGTCAGTCTAATCTAGAATCAGTCTAAACTAGAGTCAGTCAAATCTAGAGTCAATCTAAACTAGAGCCTATCCATCTAGAGTCAGTCTAATCTAGAATCAGTCTAAACTAGAGTCAGTCAAATCTAGAGTCAGTCAAATCTAGAGTCAATCTAAACTAGAGTCAGTCGAATCTAGAGTCAGTCTCATCTAGAGCCAGTCTAATCTAGAGTCAGTCTAATCTAGAGCCTATCCATCTAGAGTCAGTCTAATCTAGAGTCAATCTAAACTAGAGCCAGTCTAATCTAGAGTCAATCTAAACTAGTCAATATAAACTAGAGTCAATCTAATCGAGAGTCAGTCTCATCTAGAGTCAGTCTAATCTAGAGTCAATCTAAACTAGAGTCAGTCTAATCTAGAGTCAGTCTATTCTAGAGTCGATCTAATCTAGAGTCAGTCTAATCTAGAGTCAATCTAATCTAGAGTCAATCTAAACTAGAGTCAATCTAATCTAGGGTCAGTCTAATCTAGAGTCAATCTAAACTAGAGCCAGTCTAATCTAGAGTCAATCTAAATGAGTCAATCTCAACTAGAGTCAATCTAAATGAGTCAATCTCAACTAGAGTCAATCTAATCGAGAGTCAATCTAATCTAGAGTCAGTCTAATCTAGAGTCAGTCTAATCTAGAGTCAATCTAATCTAGAGTCAGTATAATCTAGAGTCAGTCTAATCTAGAGTCAATCTAAACTAGAGTCAGTCTAATCTAGAGCCAGTCTAATCTAGAGTCAATCTAAACTAGAGTCAGTCTCATCTAGAGCCAGTCTAATCTAGAGTCAGTCTAATCTAGAGTCAATCTAAACTAGAGTCAATCTAAACTAGAGTCAGTCTCATCTAGAGTCAGTATAATCTAGAGTCAGTCTAATCTAGAGTCAATCTAATCTAGGGTCAGTCTAACCTAGAGTCAATCTAAACTAGAGTCAATCTAAACTAGAGTCAGTCTCATCTAGAGCCAGTCTAATCTAGAGTCAGTCTCATCTAGAGCCAGTCTAATCTAGATTCAGTCTAATCTAGAGCATATCCATCTAGAGTCAGTCTAATCTAGAGTCAATCTAAACTAGAGCCAGTCTAATCTAGAGTCAATCTAAACTAGTCAATCTAAACTAGAGTCAATCTAATCGAGAGTCAGTCTAATCTAGAGTCAGTCTAATCTAGAGTCAATCTAAACTAGAGTCAGTCTAATCTAGAGTCAGTCTATTCTAGAGTCGATCTAATCTAGAGTCAGTCTAATATAGAGTCACTCTAAACTAGAGTCAATCTAATCTAGAGTCAATCTAATCTAGAGCCAGTCTAATCTAGAGTCAGTCTAATCTAGAGTCAGTCTAAACTAGAGCCAGTCTAATCTAGAGTCAATCTAATCTAGAGCCAGTCTAATCTAGAGTCAGTCTAATCTAGAGTCAGTCTAATCTAGAGTCAATCTAAACTAGAGTCAATCTAATCTAGAGCCAGTCTAATCTAGAGTCAGTCTAATCTAGAGTCAGTCGAATCTAGAGTCAGTCTAAACTAGAGCCAGGCTAATCTAGAGACAGTCTAATCTAGAGTCAGTCTAATATAGAGCCTATCCATCTAGAGTCAGTCTAATCTAGAGTCAGTCTAAACTAGAGTCAGTCAAATCTAGAGTCAATCTAAACTAGAGCCTATCCATCTAGAGTCAGTCTAATCTAGAATCAGTCTAAACTAGAGTCAGTCAAATCTAGAGTCAATCTAAACTAGAGTCAGTCTAATCTAGAGCCAGTCTAATCTAGAGTCAGTCTAATCTAGAGTCAGTCTAATCTAGAGCCTATCCATCTGGAGTCAGTCTAATCTAGAGTCAGTCTAAACTAGAGTCAGTCAAATCTAGAGTCAATCTAAACCAGGGTCAGTCTAATCTAGAGCCAGTCTAATCTAGAGTCAGTCTAATCTAGAGTCAGTCTAATCTAGAGTCAGTCCATCTAGAGTCAGTCTAATCTAGAGTCAGTCTAAACTAGAGTCAGTCTAAACTAGAGCCAGTCTAATCTAGAGTCAATCTAATCTAGAGCCAGTCTAATCTAGAGTCAGTCTAATCTAGAGTCAATCTAAACTAGAGTCAGTCTAATCTAGAGCCAGTCTAATCTAGAGTCAATCTAAACTAGAGTCAGTCTCATCTAGAGCCAGTCTAATCTAGAGTCAGTCTAATCTAGAGTCAATCTAAACTAGAGTCAATCTAAACTAGAGTCAGTCTCATCTAGAGCCAGTCTAATCTAGAGTCAGTCTCATCTAGAGCCAGTCTAATCTAGAGTCAGTCTAATCTAGAGCCTATCCATCTAGAGTCAGTCTAATCTAGAGTCAATCTAAACTAGAGCCAGTCTAATCTAGAGTCAATCTAAACTAGTCAATCTAAACTAGAGTCAATCTAATCGAGAGTCAGTCTAATCTAGAGTCAGTCTAATCTAGAGTCAATCTAAACTAGAGTCAGTCTAATCTAGAGTCAGTCTATTCTAGAGTCGATCTAATCTAGAGTCAGTCTAATCTAGAGTCAATCTAATATAGAGTCACTCTAAACTAGAGTCAATCTAATCAAGAGTCAATCTAAACTAGAGTCAATCTAATCTAGGGTCAGTCTAATCTAGAGTCAATCTAAACTAGAGCCAGTCTAATCTAGAGTCAATCTAAATGAGTCAATCTAATCTAGAGTCAGTCTAATCTAGAGTCAATCGAATCTAGAGTCAGTCTAATCTAGAGTCAGTCTAATCTAGAGTCAATCTAATCGAGAGTCAGTCTAATCTAGAGTCAGTCTAATCTAGAATCAGTCTAAACTAGAGTCAGTCAAATCTAGAGTCAATCTAAACTAGAGTCAGTCTAATCTAGAGCCAGTCTAATCTAGAGCCAGTCTAATCTAGAGTCAGTCTAATCTAGAGCCTATCCATCTAGAGTCAGTCTAATCTAGAGTCAGTCTAAACTAGAGTCAGTCAAATCTAGAGTCAATCTAAACTAGAGTCAGTCTAATCTAGAGTCAGTCTCATCTAGAGCCAGTCTAATCTAGAGTCAGTCTAATCTAGAGCCTATCCATCTAGAGTCAGTCTAATCTAGAGTCAATCTAAACTAGAGCCAGTCTAATCTAGAGTCAATCTAAACTAGTCAATCTAAACTAGAGTCAATCTAATCGAGAGCCAGTCTAATCTAGAGTCAGTCTAATCTAGAGTCAATCTAAACTAGAGTCAGTCTAATCTAGAGTCAGTCTATTCTAGAGTCGATCTAATCTAGAGTCAGTCTAATCTAGAGTCAATCTAATATAGAGTCACTCTAAACTAGAGTCAATCTAATCTAGAGTCAATCTAAACTAGAGTCAATCTAATCTAGGGTCAGTCTAATCTAGAGTCAATCTAAACTAGAGCCAGTCTAATCTAGAGTCAATCTAAATGAGTCAATCTCAACTAGAGTCAATCTAATCGAGAGTCAATCTAATCTAGAGTCAGTCTAATCTAGAGTCAATCGAATCTAGAGTCAGTCTAATCTAGAGTCAGTCTAATCTAGAGTCAATCTAATCTAGAGTCAGTATAATCTAGAGTCAGTCTAATCTAGAGTCAATCTAATCTAGGGTCAGTCTAACCTAGAGTCAATCTAAACTAGAGTCAATCTAAACTAGAGTCAGTCTCATCTAGAGCCAGTCTAATCTAGAGTCAGTCTAATCTAGAGCCTATCCATCTAGAGTCAGTCTAATCTAGAGTCAATCTAAACTAGAGCCAGTCTAATCTAGAGTCAATCTAAACTAGTCAATCAAAACTAGAGTCAATCTAATCGAGAGTCAGTCTAATCTAGAGTCAGTCTAATCTAGAGTCAATCTAAACTAGAGTCAGTCTAATCTAGAGTCAGTCTATTCTAGAGTCGATCTAATCTAGAGTCAGTCTAATCTAGAGTCAATCTAATATAGAGTCACTCTAAACTAGAGTCAATCTAATCTAGAGTCAATCTAATCTAGAGCCAGTCTAATCTAGAGTCAGTCTAATCTAGAGTCAATCGAATCTAGAGTCAGTCTAAACTAGAGCCAGTCTAATCTAGAGTCAATCTAATCTAGAGCCAGTCTAATCTAGAGTCAGTCTAATCTAGAGTCAGTCTAATCTAGAGTCAATCTAAACTAGAGTCAATCTAATCTAGAGCCAGTCTAATCTAGAGTCAGTCTAATCTAGAGTCAGTCGAATCTAGAGTCAGTCTAAACTAGAGCCAGGCTAATCTAGAGACAGTCTAATCTAGAGTCAGTCTAATATAGAGCCTATCCATCTAGAGTCAGTCTAATCTAGAGTCAATCTAAACCAGAGTCAGTCTAATCTAGAGCCAGTCTAATCTAGAGTCAGTCTAATCTAGAGTCAGTCTAAACTAGAGTCAGTCTAAACTAGAGCCAGTCTAATCTAGAGTCAATCTAATCTAGAGCCAGTCTAATCTAGAGTCAGTCTAATCTAGAGTCAATCTAAACTAGAGTCAGTCTAATCTAGAGCCAGTCTAATCTAGAGTCAATCTAAACTAGAGTCAGTCTCATCTAGAGCCAGTCTAATCTAGAGTCAGTCTAATCTAGAGTCAATCTAAACTAGAGTCAATCTAAACTAGAGTCAGTCTCATCTAGAGCCAGTCTAATCTAGAGTCAGTCTCATCTAGAGCCAGTCTAATCTAGAGTCAGTCTAATCTAGAGCCTATCCATCTAGAGTCAGTCTAATCTAGAGTCAATCTAAACTAGAGCCAGTCTAATCTAGAGTCAATCTAAACTAGTCAATCTAAACTAGAGTCAATCTAATCGAGAGTCAGTCTAATCTAGAGTCAGTCTAATCTAGAGTCAATCTGAACTAGAGTCAGTCTAATCTAGAGTCAGTCTATTCTAGAGTCGATCTAATCTAGAGTCAGTCTAATCTAGAGTCAATCTAATATAGAGTCACTCTAAACTAGAGTCAATCTAATCAAGAGTCAATCTAAACTAGAGTCAATCTAATCTAGGGTCAGTCTAATCTAGAGTCAATCTAAACTAGAGCCAGTCTAATCTAGAGTCAATCTAAATGAGTCAATCTCAACTAGAGTCAATCTAATCGAGAGTCAATCTAATCTAGAGTCAGTCTAATCTAGAGTCAATCGAATCTAGAGTCAGTCTAATCTAGAGTCAGTCTAATATAGAGTCAATCTAATCTAGAGTCAGTATAATCTAGAGTCAGTCTAATCTAGAGTCAATCTAATCTAGGGTCAGTCTAACCTAGAGTCAATCTAAACTAGAGCCAGTCTAATCTAGAGTCAATCTAAATGAGTCAATCTAATCTAGAGTCAGTCTAATCTAGAGTCAATCGAATCTAGAGTCAGTCTAATCTAGAGTCAGTCTAATCTAGAGTCAATCTAATCGAGAGTCAGTCTAATCTAGAGTCAGTCTAATCTAGAATCAGTCTAAACTAGAGTCAGTCAAATCTAGAGTCAATCTAAACTAGAGTCAGTCTAATCTAGAGCCAGTCTAATCTAGAGCCAGTCTAATCTAGAGTCAGTCTAATCTAGAGTCAGTCTAATCTAGAGCCTATCCATCTAGAGTCAGTCTAATCTAGAGTCAGTCTAAACTAGAGTCAGTCAAATCTAGAGTCAATCTAAACTAGAGTCAGTCTAATCTAGAGTCAGTCTCATCTAGAGCCAGTCTAATCTAGAGTCAGTCTAATCTAGAGCCTATCCATCTAGAGTCAGTCTAATCTAGAGTCAATCTAAACTAGAGCCAGTCTAATCTAGAGTCAATCTAAACTAGTCAATCTAAACTAGAGTCAATCTAATCGAGAGTCAGTCTAATCTAGAGTCAGTCTAATCTAGAGTCAATCTAAACTAGAGTCAGTCTAATCTAGAGTCAGTCTATTCTAGAGTCGATCTAATCTAGAGTCAGTCTAATCTAGAGTCAATCTAATATAGAGTCACTCTAAACTAGAGTCAATCTAATCTAGAGTCAATCTAATCTAGAGCCAGTCTAATCTAGAGTCAGTCTAATCTAGAGTCAGTCGAATCTAGAGTCAGTCTAAACTAGAGCCAGTCTAATCTAGAGTCAATCTAATCTAGAGCCAGTCTAATCTAGAGTCAGTCTAATCTAGAGTCAATCTAAACTAGAGTCAATCTAATCTAGAGCCAGTCTAATCTAGAGTCAGTCTAATCTAGAGTCAGTCTAAACTAGAGTCAGTCAAATCTAGAGTCAATCTAAACTAGAGCCTATCCATCTAGAGTCAGTCTAATCTAGAATCAGTCTAAACTAGTCAGTCAAATCTAGAGCCAATCTAAACTAGAGTCAGTCTAATCTAGAGCCAGTCTAATCTAGAGTCAGTCTAATCTAGAGTCAGTCAAATCTAGAGCCAATCTAAACTAGAGTCAGTCTAATCTAGAGCCAGTCTAATCTAGAGTCAGTCTAATCTAGAGTCTGTCTAATCTAGAGCCTATCCATCTGGAGTCAGTCAAATCTAGAGTCAATCTAAACTAGAGTCAGTCTAATCTAGAGCCAGTCTAATCTAGAGTCAGTCTAATCTAGAGTCAATCTAAACTAGAGTCAATCTAATCTAGAGCCAGTCTAATCTAGAGTCAGTCTAATCTAGAGTCAGTCGAATCTAGAGTCAGTCTAAACTAGAGCCAGTCTAATCTAGAGTCAATCTAATCTAGAGCCAGTCTAATCTAGAGTCTGTCTAATCTAGAGTCAATCTAAACTAGAGTCAGTCTAATCTAGAGGCAGTCTAATCTGGAGTCAATCTAAACTAGAGTCAGTCTCATCTAGAGCCAGTCTAATCTAGAGTCAGTCTAATCTAGAGTCAATCTAAACTAGAGTCAGTCTCATCTAGAGCCAGTCTAATATAGAGTCAGTCTCATCTAGAGCCAGTCTAATCTAGAGTCAGTCTAATCTAGAGCCTATCCATCGAGAGTCAGTCTAATCTAGAGTCAATCTAAACTAGAGCCAGTCTAATCTAGAGTCAATCTAAACTAGTCAATCTAAACTCGAGTCAATCTAATCGAGAGTCAGTCTAATCTAGAGTCAGTCTAATCTAGAGTCAATCTAAACTAGAGTCAGTCTAATCTAGAGTCAGTCTATTCTAGAGTCGATCTAATCTAGAGTCAGTCTAATCTAGAGTCAATCTAATACAGAGTCACTCTAAACTAGAGTCAATCTAATCTAGAGTCAATCTAAACTAGAGTCAATCTAATCTAGGGTCAGTCTAATCTAGAGTCAATCTAAACTAGAGCCAGTCTAATCTAGAGTCAATCTAAATGAGTCAATCTCAACTAGAGTCAATCGAATCTAGAGTCAGTCTAATCTAGAGTCAGTCTAATCTAGAGTCAATCTAATCTAGAGTCAGTATAATCTAGAGTCAGTCTAATCTAGAGTCAATCTAATCTAGGGTCAGTCTAACCTAGAGTCAATCTAAACTAGAGCCAGTCTAATCTAGAGTCAATCTAAATGAGTCAATCTAACCTAGAGTCAGTCTAATCTAGAGTCAATCGAATCTAGAGTCAGTCTAATCTAGAGTCAGTCTAATCTAGAGTCAATCTAATCTAGAGTCAGTCTAATCTAGAGTCAGTCTAATCTAGAGTCGATCTAATCAAGAGTCAGTCTAATCTAGAGTCAATCTAAACTAGAGTCAATCTAAACTAGAGTCAGCCTAATCTAGAGTCGATCTAATCTAGAGTCAGTCTAATCTAGAGTCAATCTAAACTAGAGTCAATCTAAACTAGAGTCAGCCTAATCTAGAGTCGATCTAATCTAGAGTCAGTCTAATCTAGAGTCAATCTAAACTAGAGTCAATCTAAACTAGAGTCAATCTAATCTAGGGTCGGTCTAATCTAGAGTCGATCTAATCTAGAGTCAGTCTAATCTAGAGTCAATCTAAACTAGAGTCAGTCTAATCTAGAGTCAATCTAATCTAGAGTCAATCTAAACTAGAGTCAGTCTAATCTAGACTCGATCTAATCTAGAGTCAGTCTAATCTAGAGTCAATCTAAACAAGTCAATCTAATCTAGAGTCGGTCTAATCTAGAGTCGATCTAATCTAGAGTCAGTCTAATCTAGAGTCAATCTAATATAGAGTCACTCTAAACTAGAGTCAATCTAATCTAGAGTCAATCTAAACTAGAGTCAATCTAATCTAGGGTCAGTCTAACCTAGAGTCTATCCATCTAGAGTCAGTCTAATCTAGAGTCAATCTAAACTAGAGCCAGTCTAATCTAGAGTCAATCTAAACTAGTCAATCTAAACTAGAGTCAATCTCATCGAGAGTCAGTCTAATCTAGAGCCAGTCTCATCAAGAGTCAATCTAAACTAGAGTCAGTCTAATCTAGAGTCAGTCTAATCTAGAGTCAGTCTATTCTAGAGTCGATCTAATCTAGAGTCAGTCTAATCTAGAGTCAATCTAATATAGAGTCACTCTAAACTAGAGTCAATCTAATCTAGAGTCAATCTAAACTAGAGTCAATCTAATCTAGGGTCAGTCTAACCTAGAGTCAATCTAAACTAGAGCCAGTCTAATCTAGAGTCAATCTAAATGAGTCAATCTAATCTAGAGTCAGTCTAATCTAGAGTCAATCGAATCTAGAGTCAGTCTAATCTAGAGTCAGTCTAATCTAGAGTCAATCTAATCTAGAGTCGGTCTAATCTAGAGTCAGTCTAATCTAGAGTCGATCTAATCAAGAGTCAGTCTAATCTAGAGTCAATTTAAACTAGAGTCAATCTAAACTAGAGTCAGCCTAATCTAGAGTCAATCTAAACTAGAGTCAATCTAATCTAGGGTCGGTCTAATCTAGAATCGATCTAATCTAGAGTCAGTCTAATCTAGAGTCAGTCTAAACTAGAGTCAGTCTAATCTAGAGTCAATCTAAACTAGTCGATCTAATCTAGAGTCAGTCTAATCTAGAGTCAGTCTAAACTAGAGTCAGTCTAATCTAGAGTCAATCTAAACTAGTCAATCTAATCTAGAGTCAGTCTAATCTAGAGTCGATCTAAACTAGAGTCAGTCTAATTTAGAGTCAATCTGAACTAGAGTCAGTCTAATCTAGACTCGATCTAATCGAGAGTCAGTCTAATCTAGAGTCAATCTAAACTAGTCAATCTAATCTAGAGTCAGTCTAATCTAGAGTCGATCTAATCTAGAGTCAGTCTAATCTAGAGTCATTCTAAACTAGAGTCAATCTAATCTAGAGTCGATCTAAACTAGAGTCAGTCTAATTTAGAGTCAATCTGAACTAGAGTCAGTCTAATCTAGACTCGATCTAATCGAGAGTCAGTCTAATCTAGAGTCAATCTAAACTAGTCAATCTAATCTAGAGTCAGTCTAATCTAGAGTCGATCTAATCTAGAGTCAGTCTAATCTAGAGTCATTCTAAACTAGAGTCAATCTAATCTAGAGTCGATCTAATCTAGAGTCAGTCTAAACTAGAGTCAGTCTAATCTAGAGTCAATCTAAACTAGAGTCAGTCTAATCTAGAGTCAATCTAATCTAGAGTCAATCAAAACTAGAGTCAGTCTAATCTAGAGCAGGGGTGGGCAATTATTTCCCCCAAGGGGCCACATGAGAAACAGGGACTGTTGTGGAGGGCCGGACCAATAGACTGAACTCAATCCTGCTCAATATTATATAAAGCAGTACATTGTATACTTTTGACAAACTGTGAGTGGTTGGAGTAAATATTATAATCAGTGGTGGAATGTAACTAAGTATATTTGCTTAAGTACTGTATGTATGTACAAATACAAGGTACTTTACTGAGTATTTATATTTTATTTAACTTCATACTTCCACTCCACTACATCTCAGAGGTACATGTTGTACTTTATACTGTACTACATCTCAGAGGTACATGTACTTTATACTGTACTACATCTCAGAGGTACATGTTGTACTTTATACTGTACTACATCTCAGAGGTACATGTAGTACTTTATATTGTACTACATCTCAGAGGTACATGTTGTACTTTATACTGTACTACATCTCAGAGGTACATATTGTACTTTATACTGTACTACATCTCAGAGGTACATATTGTACTTTTTACTGTACCACATCTCAGAGGTACATGTAGTACTTTATACTGTGCTACATCTCAGAGGTACATATTGTACTTTTTACTGTACTACATCTCAGAGGTACATATAGTACTTTATACTGTACTACATTAGTCTAACAGCTTTAGTTACTAGTTAGTTTATTTTTAAACCCTTCCTAACAACCCAAACTGAACAACAGAGTACAAAGGAGTTAAAATGAGCTCCACCTGAAACATCTGCAGCAGGAAGAATGATTCATATGTCATATTCATATTTAATAGTACAACACTGACAGGGATCATGTTTCTGATACATTAGTACTTTTATTACTATTGTTTGACCTCATTATGTGTTCTTCAGTTCAGTGAACGATGCTCTGAAGTCAGAGAGGATCTGATCTGGATTAGTTAAACTTCATCACAGAGTTGGTAGATCCAAAGAGAACCAACATCTTCTGCACATGATGATTTTGCAGGTTAGCAAAGCCTCAGATGTCCGAGTCCGCTCTGCATCACCAACACATCTCAGGGAGCCAACATGACCTCGGCATGCCGGAAGAAACACGTCGGGCCGAGTCTGGTTGCCGACCCGGCTGGGACTCGGGTTGAATTAGAATCGGACCAAATACACCGGCTAAACTAGATCCTATCCTTCTAGAGCCAGTCTAAACTAGAGCCTGTCTGAACTAGAGCCTATCCTTCTAGAGCCAGTCTAATCTAGAGTCAGTCTAATCTAGAGCCTATCCATCTAGAGTCAGTCTAATCTAGAGTCAATCTAAACTAGTCAATCTAAACTAGAGTCAATCTAATCGAGAGTCAGTCTAATCTAGAGTCAGTCTAATCTCGAGTCAATCTAAACTAGAGTCAGTCTAATCTAGAGTCAGTCTATTCTAGAGTCGATCTAATCTAGAGTCAGTCTAATCTAGAGTCAATCTAATATAGAGTCACTCTAAACTAGAGTCAATCTAATCTAGAGTCAATCTAAACTAGAGTCAATCTAATCTAGGGTCAGTCTAATCTAGAGTCAATCTAAACTAGAGCCAGTCTAATCTAGAGTCAATCTAAATGAGTCAATCTCAACTAGAGTCAATCTAATCGAGAGTCAATCTAATCTAGAGTCAGTCTAATCTAGAGTCAATCGAATCTAGAGTCAGTCTAATCTAGAGTCAGTCTAATCTAGAGTCAGTATAATCTAGAGTCAGTCTAATCTAGAGTCAATCTAATCTAGGGTCAGTCTAACCTAGAGTCAATCTAAACTAGAGCCAGTCTAATCTAGAGTCAATCTAAATGAGTCAATCTAATCTAGAGTCAGTCTAATCTAGAGTCAATCGAATCTAGAGTCAGTCTAATCTAGAGTCAGTCTAATCTAGAGTCATTCTAAACTAGAGTCAATCTAATCTAGAGTCGATCTAATCTAGAGTCAGTCTAAACTAGAGTCAGTCTAATCTAGAGTCAATCTAAACTAGAGTCAGTCTAATCTAGAGTCAATCTAATCTAGAGTCAATCTAAACTAGAGTCAGTCTAATCTAGAGTCAATCTAATCTAGAGTCAATCTAAACTAGAGTCAGTCTAATCTAGACTCGATCTAATCTAGAGTCAGTCTAATCTAGAGTCAATCTAAACAAGTCAATCTAATCTAGAGTCGGTCTAATCTAGAGTCGATCTAATCTAGAGTCAGTCTAATCTAGAGTCAGTCTAAACTAGAGTCAGTCTAATCTAGAGTCAGTCTAATCTAGAGTCAATCTAAACTAGAGTCAGTATCATCTAGAGCCAGTCTAATCTAGAGTCAGTCTAATCTAGAGTCAGTCTAATCTAGAGTCAATCTAAACTAGAGTCAATCTAAACTAGAGTCAGTCTCATCTCGAGCCAGTCTAATCTAGAGTCAGTCTAATCTAGAGCCTATCCATCTAGAGTCAGTCTAATCTAGAGTCAGTCTAATCTAGAGTCAGTATAATCTAGAGTCAGTCTAATCTAGAGTCAATCTAATCTAGGGTCAGTCTAACCTAGAGTCAATCTAAACTAGAGCCAGTCTAATCTAGAGTCAATCTAAATGAGTCAATCTAATCTAGAGTCAGTCTAATCTAGAGTCAATCGAATCTAGAGTCAGTCTAATCTAGAGTCAGTCTAATCTAGACTCGATCTAATCTAGAGTCAGTCTAATCTAGAGTCAATCTAAACAAGTCAATCTAATCTAGAGTCGGTCTAATCTAGAGTCGATCTAATCTAGAGTCAGTCTAATCTAGAGTCAGTCTAAACTAGAGTCAGTCTAATCTAGAGTCAATCTAAACTAGAGTCAGTCTAATCTAGAGTCAGTCTAATCTAGAGTCAATCTAAACTAGAGTCAGTATCATCTAGAGCCAGTCTAATCTAGAGTCAGTCTAATCTAGAGTCAGTCTAATCTAGAGTCAATCTAAACTAGAGTCAATCTAAACTAGAGTCAGTCTCATCTCGAGCCAGTCTAATCTAGAGTCAGTCTAATCTAGAGCCTATCCATCTAGAGTCAGTCTAATCTAGAGTCAATCTAAACTAGAGCCAGTCTAATCTAGAGTCAATCTAAACTAGTCAATCTAAACTAGAGTCAATCTAATCGAGAGTCAGTCTAATCTAGAGCCAGTCTAATCAAGAGTCAATCTAAACTAGAGTCAGTCTAATCTAGAGTCAGTCTAATCTAGAGTCAGTCTATTCTAGAGTCGATCTAATCTAGAGTCAGTCTAATCTAGAGTCAATCTAATATAGAGTCACTCTAAACTAGAGTCAATCTAATCTAGAGTCAATCTAAACTAGAGTCAATCTAATCTTGGGTCAGTCTAACCTAGAGTCAATCTAAACTAGAGCCAGTCTAATCTAGAGTCAATCTAAATGAGTCAATCTAATCTAGAGTCAGTCTAATCTAGAGTCAATCTAAACTAGAGTCAATCTAAACTAGAGTCAGCCTAATCTAGAGTCGATCTAATCTAGAGTCAGTCTAATCTAGAGTCAATCTAAACTAGAGTCAATCTAAACTAGAGTCAATCTAATCTAGGGTCGGTCTAATCTAGAGTCGATCTAATCTAGAGTCAGTCTAATCTAGAGTCAGTCTAAACTAGAGTCAGTCTAATCTAGAGTCAATCTAAACGAGTCAATCTAATCTAGAGTCAGTCTAATCTAGAGTCGATCTAAACTAGAGCCAGTCAAATCTAGAGTCAATCTAAACTAGTCAATCTAAACTAGAGTCAATCTCATCGAGAGTCAGTCTAATCTAGATTCAGTCTAATCTAGAGTCAATCTAAACTAGAGTCAGTCTAATCTAGAGTCAGTCGAATCTAGAGTCAGCCTGAACTAGAGCCTATCCTTCTAGAGCCCGTCTGAACTAGAGCCTATCCTTCTAGAGCCAGTCTGAACTAGAGCCTATCCTTCTAGAGCCAGTCTGAACTAGAGCCCATCCTTCTAGAGCCAGTCTAAACTGGAGCCTATCCTTCTAGAGCCAGTCTGAACTAGAGCCTATCCTTCTAGAGCCAGTCTAAACTAGAGCCTATCCTTCTAGAGCCAGTCTGAACTAGAGCCTATCCTTCTAGAGCCAGTCTGAACTAGAGCCTATCCTTCTAGAGCCAGTCTGAACTAGAGCCTATCCTTCTAGAGCCAGTCTAAATTAGAGCCTATCCTTCTAGAGCCAGTCTGAACTAGAGCCTATCCTTCTAGAGCCAGTCTAAACTAGAGCCTATCCTTCTAGAGCCAGTCTGAACTAGAGCCTATCCTTCTAGAACCAGTCTGAACTAGAGCCTATCCTTCAAGAGCCAGTCTGAACTAGAGCCTGTCCTTCTAGAGCCAGTCTGAACTACATCCAGTCTAAACTAGAGCCTATCCTTCTCGAGCCAGTCTAAACTAGAGCCTATCCTTCTAGAGCCAGTCTAAACTAGAGCCAGTCTGAACTAGAGCCTATCCTTCTAGAGCCAGTCTAAACTAGAGCCTATCCTTCTAGAGCCAGTCTGAACTAGAGCCTATCCTTCTAGAGCCAGTCTGAACTAGAGCCAGTCTAAACTAGAGCCTATCCTTCTAGAGGCAGTCTAAACTAGCGCCTATCCTTCTAGAGCCAGTCTAATCTAGAACCCATCCTTCTAGAGGCAGTCTAAACTAGCGCCTATCCTTCTAGAGCCAGTCTAAACTAGAGCCTATCCTTCTAGAGCCAGTCTGAACTAGAGCCTATCCTTCAAGAGCTCGTCTGAACTAGAGCCTATCCTTCTAGAGCCAGTCTGAACTAGAGCCTATCCTTCTAGAGCCAGTCTGAACTAGAGCCTATCCTTCTCGAGCCAGTCTGAACTAGAGCCTATCCTTCTAGAGCCAGTCTGAACTAGAGCCTATCCTTCTCGAGCCAGTCTGAACTAGAGCCAGTCTAAACTAGAGTCAATCTAAACTAGAGTCAGTCTCATCTAGAGCCAGTCTAATCTAGAGTCAGTCTCATCTAGAGCCAGTCTAATCTAGAGTCAGTCTAATCTAGAGCCTATCCATCTAGAGTCAGTCTAATCTAGAGTCAATCTAAACTAGAGCCAGTCTAATCTAGAGTCAATCTAAACTAGTCAATCTAAACTAGAGTCAATCTAATCGAGAGTCAGTCTAATCTAGATTCAGTCTAATCTAGAGTCAATCTAAACTAGAGTCAGTCTAATCTAGAGTCAGTCGAATCTAGAGTCAGTCTAAACTAGAGTCAGTCAAATCTCGAGTCAATCTAAACTAGAGCCTATCCATCTAGAGTCAGTCTGAACTAGAGCCTATCCTTCTAGAGCCCGTCTGAACTAGAGCCTATCCTTCTAGAGCCAGTCTGAACTAGAGCCTATCCTTCTAGAGCCAGTCTGAACTAGAGCCTATCCTTCTAGAGCCAGTCTGAACTAGAGCCTATCCTTCTAGAGCCAGTCTGAACTAGAGCCTATCCTTCTAGAGCCAGTCTGAACTAGAGCCTATCCTTCTAGAGCCAGTCTAAACTAGAGCCTATCCTTCTAGAGCCAGTCTGAACTAGAGCCTATCCTTCTAGAGCCAGTCTGAACTAGAGCCTATCCTTCTAGAGCCAGTCTAAACTAGAGCCTATCCTTCTAGAGCCAGTCTGAACTAGAGCCTATCCTTCTAGAGCCAGTCTAACCTAGAGCCTATCCTTCTAGAGCCAGTCTGAACTAGAGCCTATCCTCCTAGAGCCAGTCTGAACTAGAGCCTATCCTTCTAGAGCCAGTCTAAACTAGAGCCTATCCTTCTAGAGCCAGTCTGAACTAGAGCCTATCCTTCTAGAGCCAGTCTAAACTAGAGCCTATCCTTCTCGAGCCAGTCTGAACTAGAGCCTATCCTTCTAGAGCCAGTCTGAACTAGAGCATATCCTTCTAGAGCCAGTCTGAACTAGAGCCTATCCTTCTAGAGCCAGTCTGAACTAGAGCCTGTCCTTCTAGAGCCAGTCTGAACTAGAGCCTATCCTTCTCGAGCCAGTCTAAACTAGAGCCTATCCTTCTAGAGCCAGTCTGAACTACAGCCTATCCTTCTTGAGCCAGTCTGAACTAGAGCCAGTCTAAACTAGAGCCTATCCTTCTAGAGCCAGTCTAAACTACATCCAGTCTAAACTAGAGCCTATCCTTCTAGAGCCAGTCTAAACTAGAGCCTATCCTTCTAGAGCCAGTCTAAACTAGAGCCAGTCTGAACTAGAGCCTATCCTTCTAGAGCCAGTCTAAACTAGAGCCAGTCTGAACTAGAGCCTATCCTTCTAGAGCCAGTCTAAACTAGAGCCTACCCTTCTAGAGCTAGTCTAAACTAGCGCCTATCCTTCTAGAGCCAGTCTAAACTAGAGCCAGTCTGAACGAGAGCCTATCCTTCTAGAGCCAGTCTAAACTAGAGCCTATCCTTCCAGAGCCAGTCTAAACTAGAGCCTATCCTTCTAGAGCCAGTCTGAACTAGAACCTATCCTTCTAGAGCCAGTCTGAACTAGAGCCAGTCTAAACTAGAGCCTATCCTTCTAGAGGCAGTCTAAACTAGAGTCAGTCGAATCTAGAGTCAGTCTAAACTAGAGTCAGTCAAATCTCGAGTCAATCTAAACTAGAGCCTATCCATCTAGAGTCAGTCTGAACTAGAGCCTATCCTTCTAGAGCCCGTCTGAACTAGAGCCTATCCTTCTAGAGCCAGTCTGAACTAGAGCCTATCCTTCTAGAGCCAGTCTGAACTAGAGCCTATCCTTCTAGAGCCAGTCTGAACTAGAGCCTATCCTTCTAGAGCCAGTCTGAACTAGAGCCTATCCTTCTAGAGCCAGTCTGAACTAGAGCCTATCCTTCTAGAGCCAGTCTAAACTAGAGCCTATCCTTCTAGAGCCAGTCTGAACTAGAGCCTATCCTTCTAGAGCCAGTCTGAACTAGAGCCTATCCTTCTAGAGCCAGTCTAAACTAGAGCCTATCCTTCTAGAGCCAGTCTGAACTAGAGCCTATCCTTCTAGAGCCAGTCTAACCTAGAGCCTATCCTTCTAGAGCCAGTCTGAACTAGAGCCTATCCTCCTAGAGCCAGTCTGAACTAGAGCCTATCCTTCTAGAGCCAGTCTAAACTAGAGCCTATCCTTCTAGAGCCAGTCTGAACTAGAGCCTATCCTTCTAGAGCCAGTCTAAACTAGAGCCTATCCTTCTCGAGCCAGTCTGAACTAGAGCCTATCCTTCTAGAGCCAGTCTGAACTAGAGCATATCCTTCTAGAGCCAGTCTGAACTAGAGCCTATCCTTCTAGAGCCAGTCTGAACTAGAGCCTGTCCTTCTAGAGCCAGTCTGAACTAGAGCCTATCCTTCTCGAGCCAGTCTAAACTAGAGCCTATCCTTCTAGAGCCAGTCTGAACTACAGCCTATCCTTCTTGAGCCAGTCTGAACTAGAGCCAGTCTAAACTAGAGCCTATCCTTCTAGAGCCAGTCTAAACTACATCCAGTCTAAACTAGAGCCTATCCTTCTAGAGCCAGTCTAAACTAGAGCCTATCCTTCTAGAGCCAGTC
>CM051690.1:32581737-32594237 GCA_028022725.1 Lycodopsis pacificus | reverse complement strand
CTCCTCCCTCCTTCTCCTCCCTCCTCCTCCCTCCTCCTCCCTCCTCCCTCCTCCTCCCTCCTTCTCCTTCTCCTCCTCCCTCCTCCTCCCTCCTCCTCCCTCCTTCTCCTCCTCCTCCTCCTTCTCCTTCTCCTCCTTCTCCTCCTTCTCCTCCTCCTCCTCCTCCCTCTTGTTTTTATAAAGAAGACTCCTTGCCAAGAGCTGAAACAATAGCAAAGCCTCCCCGGCTTTAAACAATGCCATCAATCACACACACACACACACACACACACACACACACACACACACACACACACACACACACACACACACACACACACACATGTCATCTACACCGCTTAACTCTTCATAAGGATGAAGACGAGGATGAAGACAAGGCTCAGAGGGGATGCAGAGTGTTAAAAGACTAACGAGCACAGAAAGTTTGGGACTCTGAGTGAAAACATTGCCTGTAAGTCAGAGCTCGGGGTGAATTATCACTCGCTCAGCATCAATCCACCTCTGGATTTCACCCAAACACAGAGAGAGTGTGTGTGTGTGTGTATGTGTGTGTGTGTGTGTGTGAGTGTGTGTGTGTGTGTGTGTGTGTGTGTGTGAGTATGTGTGTGTGAGTGTGTGTGTGTGTGTGTGTGTGTGAGTTCATGTGTGTGTTTTAACACTATAAACTTTCCTTGTTATGCAGATGATGCTGGATTATGTCTCTGGATCAAGATGAAACCAACCAGCTCGCTACACACCTAACAGGCCTATCAAGGCATTCCCAAAGTCACCTGAGCGGGTCCTGCACCATGTGGACTACCTGCCTGGTTTTGGTCTCTTTTGAAAGGTAACAGTCAGAATCACTGTAAGTGCTCCTGGCATTGAGTCATAGAACACACTGCAGATGTCTGCAGATGTCTGCAGCTGGACGTATTAGCTGGAAACACAAAGGGACCGCAGCATGAAGCCTGACCTCGTCCAGGTTCACATCTGATAACTACACCACAGAAAATGAATATTCGACACATGTTCTACGAAGAGCATGTCGAGGCGCTTTCCAAAAAAGGCCATTTGGAGACCCATGGTAACCATGGTAACATACCTAGGCTGTGTAATTCAATCTAAATCTTATTCATTTATAAGTAATTTCGCCATTATTTATTTTCCTAAAATCTCCAAAACTTCCAAAAACCACTCTTTGCATTTAACGCACAGTCACAGGGACCTGACTCTAAATCGAACCCCTGAAGCTGTATAAGCTATACGACGCGTCAGTCATCAGACCGATCGGTTGCAATTGGCTCGAGCTTCACACGAAAGAAGAGGGGCGGGCCCTGTCCTTCAACGCGGACTGTCGTTGGCTATTGTAGGCTGTGGACAGAACATGGAAGCTCCTATTGGGTCCTAAGTGAGGTGTCAATCAAAAGGTCAGAGTGCAGCCGCCATTTTGAGACCCAGAGAGCATCAATGTTTACATGTGAACTGGGCTGGCTCAGGTTTATAGTTAGGGCTGGTTCAGGTGTATAGTTAGGGCTGGTTCAGGTGTATAGTTAGGGCTGGCTCAGGTTTATAGTTAGGACTGGTTCGGGTTTATAGTTAGGGCTGGTTCAGGTGTATAGTTAGGACTGGCTCAGGTTTATAGTTAGGGCTGGTTCAGGTTTATAGTTAGGACTTGTTCAGGTTTATAGTTAGGGCTGGTTCAGGTTCGTAGTTAGGACTGGTTCAGGTTTATAGTTAGGGCTGGTTCAGGTTTCTAGTTAGGGCTGGTTCAGGTTTCTAGTTAGGGCTGGTTCAGGTTTATAGTTAGGGCTGGCTCAGGTTTATAGTTAGGACTGGTTCAGGTTTATAGTTAGGGCTGGCTCAGGTTTCTAGTTAGGGCTGGTTCAGGTTTCTAGTTAGGGCTGGTTCAGGTCTATAGTTAGGGCTGGTTCAGGTTTATAGTTAGGGCTGGTTCAGGTCTATAGTTAGGGCTGGTTCAGGTTTATAGTTAGGGCTGGTTCAGGTTTATAGTTAGGGCTGGTTCAGGTCTATAGTTAGGACTGGTTCAGGTTTATAGTTAGGGCTGGCTCAGGTTTATAGTTAGGGCTGGTTCAGGTTTATAGTTAGGGATGGTTCAGGTCTATAGTTAGGGCTGGATCAGGTTTATAGTTAGGGCTGGTTCAGGTTTATAGTTAGGGCTGGTTCAGGTCTATAGTTAGGGCTGGTTCAGGTTTATAGTTCGGGCTGGTTCAGGTCTATAGTTAGGGCTGGATCAGGTTTATAGTTAGGGCTGGTTCAGGTTTATAGTTAGGGCTGGTTCAGGTCTATAGTTAGGACTGGATCAGGTTTATAGTTAGGGCTGGTTCAGGTTTATAGTTAGGGCTGGTTCAGGTCTATAGTTAGGGCTGGTTCAGGTTTATAGTTAGGGCTGGTTCAGGTCTATAGTTAGGGCTGGATCAGGTTTATAGTTAGGACTGACTCAGGTTTTTATAAATTACTCTACATGTCATGCCTTAAACATCTAGAATAAACATTAAAGGTTTTTAAGTATTTGGATGAATTACTTTTTCTCAGTCCGACCTTAATGACCTACAGGAGCTTCATGGTGTATAAATGAATATATAATTATCCATCCATCTTCCTCCATCCGGGGTCGGGTCGCGGTGGCAGCAGGCCCAGCAGGCTGACCCAGACCTCCCCCCCCCCCAACATGTTCAGCTCATTGTGGGGGATCCCGAGGCGTTCCCAGGCCAGCTGGGAGATTCATCCACAGGAGGAAGCTCATTCGGGCCGCTTGTAGCCGCGACCTCGTCCTTCCGGTCACGACCCAGAGTCCGTGACCATAGGTGAGGGCAGGAACGTAGACCGAGTGGTACATTGAGAGCTTTGCCTTCCGGCTCAGCTCCCTCTTCACCGAGACGGTCCGGTGCAGCGCCTGCTGTACTGCTGCAGCCGCACCGACCCGCCTGTCCATCTCGATGCTCGAGCATTTAGAGAATGCAAAAGCCTAAATTCAGGGAAATATCATGTTCTCAGCTGGTCTGGCTGTGGGATCCACCGTCCCAAAGAGAGTATCAGGACTTTACTTTACACAACTTGAACGTTGAACGTACTGCTCTGCAGTGTCTTTCCTCCTCTCAGCACCCTCTGTCATGGTGTGGTACATCTTACTCGGGTCAGAATATTTGATTGGCTGAGCTGCATCACGTGATGTGATTCACTACCCATCAGCCTCTGCTGTTCAGTTTCGCGGCAGAGCTACACATGGACACTGAGCTGCACTAATGCTGACGTCATTATAGGCTAGCAGCTCTGACACGTCAAAGAATACGCCCACCACGTCAAACTAGAGATCTGATTGGTTGAACACTATGACAATCAACAACATCGTCCCCATTCACTTAAACATCTATAAAGAGAGACTTCGCAATTATAATTTGGAACTTAGAAATGCAAGGCAGTCATTCTTCTCTGACATCATAACCAAAAACAAGAACAATACACGCGCCTTATTTGCTACCGTCGACAGGCTAACAAACCCTCCAGTGTCGGTAGCTGCTGAGCTCCAATCCACTTGGGCATGCAATCAATTTGCCTCCTTTTTTACTGACAAAATTCAGAAAATCAGACAAGCAGTCAGTGCCTCCACACCAACCACAGGATATGTGTTGTCCCCATCTCTGAATAACATCCATTCAATCGACCATAGAGGCCTAGAAGACATTATACAACATCCTGCTGCTTGGATATTCTACCAACACACTTTTTCAAAAATATTTCAAACTGCATGACCACTGATCTTTTACAAATTGTAAACACATCCCTTCTCTCAGGTGTCTTCCCACAAGCCCTAAAAACTGCAGTTATTAAACCGCTCCTAAAGAAGGCTAGTTTAGACTCCGCAACGATGAAAAATTATAGGCCAATATCAAACCTCCCATTTTTAAGTAAAATAATTGAAAAAGCGGTTTTCCAACAGCTGACCAACTTCTTGGCCGTAAATAACTGCTTTGATGTTTTCCAGTCAGGCTTTCGACAGCATCACAGCACTGAAACTGCTCTTGTTAAGGTTTTCAACGACATCCACTTAAACATAGACAATGGCAGAAGTTCAGTCTTAGTGTTACTGGATCTCAGTGCTGCATTCGACACGGTCGACCATGCCATACTCCTAGAAAGACTAAAAATCTGGGTGGGACTCTCTGGCACAGCACTTAACTGGTTTGAATCCTACTTGAAGGACCGAGAATACTTTGTGTCTGTAGCTGATTACACATCAGAGCTGACTAAAATGACATGTGGTGTTCCCCAAGGTTCAATACTGGGGCCTCTTCTGTTCAACATCTACATGCTTCCACTAGCTCAGATTATGGAAAACAACAAAGTGTGTTATCATAATTATGCAGACGACACACAAATCTACATAACTATGTCACCAGGGGACTATAATCCCATACAAGGGCTGGGTAACTGCATTGAACAAATCAACAACTGGATGTAACAGAATTTTCTTCAATTAAACAAAGATAAAACAGAAGTAATTGTTTTTGGTACCAAGGACGAACAATTGAAAATCACCACTCAGGTTCAATCACTGATGTTAAAACCCACAAACCAAGCCAGAAATCTAGGTGTAGTTATGGATTCAGACCTCAACCTGAACAGCCATATCAAGACAATTACAAAATCAGCCTACTATCACCTGAAGAACATATCAAGGATTAGAGGACTTATGTCTCAACAGGATTTGGAAAAACTTGTCCACGCATTTATCTTCAGCAGACTGGACTACTGTAACGGTGTGTTTACAGGTCTCTGTAAAAAGTCCGTCAGAAAGCTGCAGCTGATTCAGAACGCTGCAGCTCGAGTCCTCACTAAGACCAGGAGGGTGGATCACATCACCCCAGTTCTGATGTCTTTGCACTGGCTTCCTGTCCAACAAAGAATTGACTTTAAAATCCTGCTGTTGGTTTACAAAGCACTGAATGGTTTAGGGCCAAAATACATCTCTGATCTGCTGCTACCTTATGAACCATCCCGACCCCTCAGGTCGTCTGGGACCGGTCTACTTCCTGTTCCCTTATGAACCATCCCGACCCCTTAGGTCGTCTGGGACCGGTCTACTTCCTGTTCCCAGAGTCAGAACTAAACATGGAGAAGCAGCGTTCAGTTTTTCTGCTCCACATTTCTGGAACAAAGTCCCAGAAAGCTGCAGGTCTGCTGAGACCCTCAGCTCCTTTAAATCAAGATTGAAGACTTTTCTGTTTGCTGCTGCCTTTAATTGAACCACATTCAATTCATATATTAATCAATTTCCTGCATTTCTGCATTTTACTATGAAACTGTTTACACTGTGTTTTAATGAATGTTCTTAATTGTTTTTAAATCTCCTTTTCTTTTGTCTTATGTTTTGATGCTTTTAATGGTTTTATGTGAAGCACTTTGAATTACCTTGTTGTTGAAATGTGCTGTACAAATAAACTTGCCTTGCCTTGCCTTAAACTGCACATGATGCAGGTGAGAGTCTGCAGGCCTCTGGCTCTGTTCTACCTAGAGACACAGAGGTGAGATCTGATTGGATGAAAGCTCTACTTAAAACAAGCTGCACTGGAAGCAGAGCAGCTGAGGAAGACAGGAGCTGTGCAATGAGAACATAAGATAATGGGAAAATATGTTTATAAATGATAATACATGTCGTGTATTTAAGAAACATTATTACATTATTAAACAGATATAACTTTGTGATTCTGTTGAGGCCAGCAGAGGAGGCCTTGCAGGCCCTGACGGTCCACCGCTGCAGAGTCCACATTCTTCATGTTGCAGGTAGAACCAGGAGGGAGGAGCCTCAGAGTGAAACCAGCACCATGTGGACCTGTGGTGCAGGTTTAACTGAGTCCTGCAGGTCATCCTGACCCCCTATCTTGAGTAAACAGTGAGAGGACGCTCCTCTGACAGACTTTCATCTGTGACTCTGTGTAAACTCGACATGTGAACTCTGACCACCTCACCCTCTCAACGTGGACTCATACGTTCACTTCATTCTGAGTCATGTCTACTGACTTCTGCTTTCACTGGATGTTTCCCACAATGCATCAGTGGAGGAGGAAATATGGAAGTTATGAAAGTTAAACGTCTCAAATCAATTATATTGAGAACAAAACGGTACTGTTGGTACTTTGTAGTGAATATATGTGACATTAGTACAAAGTAGTACACTGTAGTACACAGTAGTACACATTATTACATTGTAGTACACAGTAGTACACATTATTACATTGTAGTACACAGTAGTACACATTATTACATTGTAGTACACAGTAGTACACATTATTACATTGTAGTACACAGTAGTACACATTATTACATTGTAGTACACAGTAGTACAACATATAAAAGTTGAAGTGTTGTTGAAAGACGTCTCACCACTTCCTGTTTCTGCAGAAACTCCTCAAAATATGGAAGAAAGTTTGTTTGTGCAACAAAACAAAACTTGTCCCTGAAAAACATCTGTCTCTCTGACAGACAGAGAGACAGACAGAGAGACAGAGAGACAGACAGAGAGACAGAGAGACAGAGAGACAGACAGAGAGACAGACAGACAGAGAGACAGACAGAGAGACAGAGAGACAGACAGACAGAAGAAATGTTTTCTTGTTCTTTATGTATTTACTGTGTGGAACGTGTTCTTTCTACTGACAACAACAACAGAAGAAGAAGAAAGTTAAAGTGTAGAAGAAGAACTCTTTGGTTTCTCAGACCAAACTGCTGACTCACAGCGATCCACCGCAGTGACCTGTCAGCCCCACTGCATGCTGGGAACTCAGTCAGGCTTCCTCATTTGTCTGCAGAAATGTTAGTTTGTCTCAGAGACTCAAACCTGAGGTGAATGTTTCTCCATTGAGCTCCATTAAAACACATCCAGTCCCTTTACTCTCTTATCAGAACTAGACATGAGAGTTAAATCGTTTATTATGATAACAATAGAAACCGAGATTGTGGTTCTGCTCTGAGTTTTATTTTGAAAGGCTGTATACATGCATGTCAACGGTCTCACTGGTCTTTAATTCAAACTTCAGGACTTCTTCAACTCGGCGTCTCAGAGTCGACTCCAGATGATTATCGGCAGAAATAAACTGAGAACCAGTGAACGGGACAGAACCCTGGCAGGAACAGAGCACGCTGCTTGACCCTGAACGCACCACGAGGCATTCACAGTCACACAGAGATGGTATCAGCTGTTCTTCAGCAGCACAAATTATCCGAGCAGCAGAGCCAGGAGGTGATTAACGCTGAGTCACTGTTATCACATTCAAATACTGAACCTTTATTCACCCGCTCAGCAACAGACAGACATAACTAATATATACTAAGGTATATTACTAATACCTTCATATATGAATAAGATATTACTAATACCTTCATATACAACTAAGATATTATTAATAACTTCATATACAACTAAGATATTATTAATACCTTCATATACAACTAAGATATTATTAATACCTTCATATACAACTAAGATATTACTAATACCTTCATATATGAATAAGATATTATTAATACCTTCATATACAACTAAGATATTACTAATACCTTCATATATGAATAAGATATTATTAATACCTTCATATATAACTAAGATATTATTAATACCTTCATATACAACTAAGATATTACTAATACCTTCATATACAACTAAGATATTACTAATACCTTCATATACAACTAAGATATTATTAATACCTTCATATACAACTAACATATTATTAATAACTTCATATATGAATAAGATATTATTAATAACTTCATATATGAATATGATATTATGAATAACTTCATATACAACTATGATATTATTAATAACTTCATATACAACTAATATATTATTAATAACTTCATATATGAATAAGATATTATGAATAACTTCATATACAACTAAGATATTACTAATACCTTCATATACAACTAAGATATTATGAATAACTTCATATATAACTATGATATTATTAATAACTTCATATATAACTAAGATATTATTAATAACTTCATATACAACTAAGATATTATGAATAACTTCATATATAACTAAGATATTATTAATAACTTCATATATGAATAAGATATTATGAATAACTTCATATACAACTAAGATATTATTAATAACTTCATATACAACTAAGATATTATGAATAACTTCATATACAACTAAGATATTATTAATAACTTCATATACAACTAAGATATTATTAATAACTTCATATACAACTAAGATATTATTAATAACTTCATATATGAATAAGAGATAAAGCTGCTAAAAAACAGACTGGGAGCATTTCTATTGCCTCCAATGGCTCTCAACATGGCAACAGCCGAGCCAGCGGCTAGAAGCTAACGGTGCTAACAGTGCTAACGGTGCTAACGTTGCTAACGGTGATAACACCGTCGGTCTGGACGACGTTTTATTTGTGCACTAAAAGGAACGCTCACATGCACTAACATGCACTAAAAGGAACAGTCACATGCACTAACATGCACTAAATGACATGCGGCCATAACAACACACACATTTCAACTCAAACCACCATCTTTTCCTAAAACTAGCTGCTTCCTGTGAAGACGGAACTTTATTTTGAAAAGACTGTATTCAGCAGAAAGTGACTTGTGTTGCTAAAGTTTAGTAGGACAACTATTTTGTGTGAAACACTATAAACGTTTCTATGGAAAGTTGTGTACCAATAAAGAGAGACACATATATACTGTATATATCATATACATATGTACATTTAATATTCAACATTCCTCTTCACAGTTTGTTCTGTTTAACTGAGTTTTATTGGAGAAGCTCAGACTGTTTACACAAAACCTCGTTCAGAGAATCAGAGTTAGTTCATATCAACACTTCTATTGCGATGCTTTCAGCAGATGAGGAAGAAAACGCTGACCAATCAGAGCAGAGGAGGGTCTTAAAGAGACAGAAGCTAAAGGAAAGTTCATTTCGACACGTCTATGATCCATGTGAGCACACAGAAATACAAGGACATGCTTTCACACATGAACTAAAGTCTTCAGTTCGAAGGCTTAGTTCACTGACTCTCATGTAGAAACTGAGGACTCCCACAATACATTGCTTTTGTTTGTATTAATGATCTCAAAGACTTCACTTCCAACGATCTAATGAAGAAATCTGGTCTGTGTGTGATGAAGCCTCGTAAATCAGAGAGAAGACAAACAGGTCAGAGATGAGACGCAACACGAACAGAAATGTGCTGAGTTTAAGAACCAGGACGGACATGTCGAGGCTGCAGAGCGGAGAGAAGATCTCTCCATCAATCTGCCTCGTAAAAGACGAGCCTCCAGAAACACAGCAAGCGCTTCCCTCCGACAGCCAGAGCCAATAGACCAGTGTACGAACATATTTGTGGTCTCAGAGGATTAAGATCTGATTCTCCACATTAAAAAGAAACCGGCTCCACATGAGAGGTTGTTTTCTCTGGTTTACAGTTTTGTTCTGTGAAAGCCTGGAAAACCAGAACCAGAAGCTGTTTCACTCGTCTTCTGTGAGCTTCAGGTTCAGTTTCCACTGCAGATCAAGAAATTCAAAGATGTATACAAATCAAACAAAAAGTAGAAAGATGTCAGTTAAAAAAATAACTCAACGAACTCATGGAGAGAAAATACCCATGAAAGGAAAAGTTGTTCCACAATGCATGTGTATATAAAACAAGATGTTTCTTTGTTAACCCTTCTGAAGATGTGCAGCTCGTGGGACGTTTTCATCACGTTTTCATTCGTAGCTAAACCGAAATGTAATGCGCTGTAATTTGTAGATAACCCACAACATCATTTCATACGTTTTGCACGTAATCATGAACGAGAAACCACAAAAGCTCACACAGGACTAAACCTAACTAAGTAGTTTAGTTATCTAAACCTAACTAAGTAGTTTAGTTATCTAAACCTAACTAAGTAGTTTTATTGTCTCAACCTAACGAAGTAGTTTAGTTGTCTAAACCTAATTAAGTAGTTTTGCTGTCTGAAACTAACTAAGTAGTTTAGTTGACTAAATTCATGTTCATGTACCAGTTCTGTCACAGTAAGGGTTTGATGGTGAATGTCTGCAGATCCTGAGAGTCTGCAGTCATGCTAGCAGCTCTGTGAGGCTACATGCTAACATCACATGATGGTAGATAGTCGACACAGAGACGAAATAAGAGAAGCAACCTGCTGAAAGGCTTTTTGTATCGGGCAGCAGCTAAAATAGTTTTCAGTAAAACAAGTGTTGTTAAAGCAGCTTAGAACATCTCTCAGAAGAACAGATGATAGCTGAGTCAAATGTAACATAATGTTAATAATAATAATAATATTAATAATAACCCACAGAGCCTGGCGTCTCCTCTCTGTCCATGTGACATGTCTCTTCTGTCAGAGAGCAAACAGTCAAAGCTCTCGCTGGTCTTTCAGAGTAAAGTGCTATTCGTGGATGAAAAGAGCCGGTTAATCTTTAAGCGAGGGACAAACAGAACGAGTGGACGCTCACACAGAGCAGATATACGGGTCGAGCCGCTGACACGCTCTCCACACAGCACGTCAATGAAACGAAGCACTTTGACTCTGCAAACACACCGAAATCTGGAAACAGCACACGTTCGTCTGGACGAATAAAGGAGGTGGTGAATACGTCCATGTGCTCACGGTTCAGTACAGAAGAAGAACTAAAGCATCAGGTCCTGCTATCCTCGTCCTCTCTGATATACGACTGAGGAGCTGCGTTCATGTTTAGGATCTCCTCAAACAGAATATCTGGAAGGGTAACGTTTGTGTTCTGGTTTTGTAGTCTGAGTAGTAATGACCAATCAACCAATCAACCTATCAACCAACCAACCAATCAACCAACCAAACCGAGCAATCAATCAACCAACCAATCAACCTATCAACCAACCACTCAACCAACCAACCAAGCGATCAACCAACCAATCAACCAACCAACCTATCAACCAACCAAACCAACCTATCAACCAACCAACCAACCAATCAACCTATCAATCAACCAATCAACCAACCAACCAAGCGATCAACCAACCAATCAACCAACCAACCAACCTATCAAACAACCAAACCGAGCAACCAACCAATCAACCAACCAACCAACCAATCAACCAACCAAACCGAGCAATCAACCAATCAACCAACCAACCAAGCGATCAACCAACCAACCAATCAACCAACCAAACCGAGCAATCAACCAACCAACCAATCAACCTATCAACCAACCAATCAACCAACCAACCAAGCGATCAACCAACCAAGCAATCAACCAACCAACCTATCAACCAATCAACCAACCAAACCGAGCAATCAACCAACCAACCAATCAACCTATCAACCAACCAATCAACCTATCAACCAACCTATCAACCATCAACCAATCAACCAACCAACCTATCAACCAGCCAATCAACCAACCAACCTATCAACCAACTAACCTATCAACCTATCAACCAACCAAACAATCAGTCAACCAAACAATCAACCTATCAACCAATCAACCTATCAATCAATCAACCAACCAACCAATCAACCTATCAACCAACCAAACAATCAAGTAACCAATCTATCAACCAGCCAATCAATCAGTCAACCAACCAACCAACTTATCAACTAATCAACCTATCAATCAATCAATCAACCAACCAAACAATCAACCTTTCAACCAACTAACCAATCAACCTATCAACCAACCAATCAACCAACCAACCTATCAACCAACCAACCAATCAACCAACCTATCAACCAACCAACCTGTCAACCAATCAACCAATCAACCTATCAAACAACCAATCAACCAACATACCAATCAACCAATCGACCTATCAACCAACACACCGGTCAACCAATCAACCAACCAACAACCAGCCAATCAACCAATCAACCAACCAACCAGCCAATCAATCATCTTTTAATCTGTGAAACTTGAGAAACAATCCGGTGGAAGTCATCGTCTCTAATCAGACTGTAAACATGGAGCAGCTCATGGAGGAGGATCCTCATGTCTGCTGACTGAACCAGAACACAAATATAGACCCTCATCATCATGATCATCAGACCAACGATGATGATGATGATGATGAGGGTTCAGAGGTTCTGTTGACTTCAGAGAACAGAGAACGACCTTCATGTTTTCTGTGATCCACACAAACATGTTTTATATTTACTCAGACCAGCTGTGACGTCATGTAACGCTGGAGTCCGTCCAGACGGTTCTGGGCTCAGAGATGGACCTCTGGACATAAAACAGAAGGATAATGTCTTCCATCCGCAGAAAAAGAGTCTCCGGCCAAGACACACATCCAACCAGTCGTCCAAAAAAATAAGGAAAGACAAAACCACCACAGACACCAAGACCTGAACCAACGAGGAGTCTTCTGATGGACTGAGGGTGATGAGGTTTATCTTCATGAAGCTGTGAGACTCACAGGTCTAAAAGTCATTTTTCTCTTCAGAAGGTTCCTTGCTGAGAGAAATAACCTGAAGTCTCGAAG
>CM051690.1:32571737-32576737 GCA_028022725.1 Lycodopsis pacificus | reverse complement strand
GTATATAATATATATATATATATATATATATATAATTTTAAGATTAAACTGAATTATAGATAAATAACTACAACAACAGTATTTATTTATTTTATTGTTTCTTTTCTTATTATGTGAAAAAAATATTCGAATATTTCTGAATGGTTTCGCCTGAATAATTCATAAAAATTCATTATTTTCCCTCTAAATGATTTATGTGAGTTCATTGGAGCTGATGTGAGCTGGATCTCAGAGCGAGAGACCAGGGCTCCGTGCGGGGCTCCGTGCGGGGCTCCGTGCGGGGGGAGCGGGGCTAAAGAGTTCATGTCACGGCTCTGGAGGCTGCGGAGGAACCAGTGCGCCCTCTGTCGACTGAAGACTGAAGACCTGATCCAGACTCAGACCTGATCCAGACTCAGACCTGGTCCAGACTCAGACCTGGTCCCGTTCTGTGGATCTGCCCTATTTTCGGTCCCACATCTCTTCCTGTCCTTGTTTCCGTCCGAAAAAGTCTGATCCAGCATGAGACCCTAACCCTCAGACAGTGTAGTACTCAGACTGTGTAGTACTCAGAAAGTGTAGTACTCAGACTATGTAGTACTCAGACCGTGTAGTACTCAGACTGTGTAGTACTCAGAAAGTGTAGTACTCAGAAAGTGTATTACTCAGACTGTGTAGTACTCAGACAGTGTAGTACTCAGACTGTGTAGTACTCAGACTGTGTAGTACTCAGAAAGTGTAGTACTCAGAAAGTGTATTACTCAGACTGTGTAGTACTCAGACAGTGTAGTACTCAGACTGTGTAGTACTCAGACTGTGTAGTATAATAATAATTATCATCAGAAGAACGTTTTCTTCTTTCTAAGAATCCAAAAGCGAAACTTTTCATTCATCATCATGACATCATAAAACAGGAACAAAAATGCATGTGACATCTTTATATATTTATTGTCTCTTATACATCACGATAAAGAGTCATCATCCTGTTTAGAAATATATATAAATATTGATATCATTGCTGTGACGTATCTGTGACGTGTTTGTGACGTCAGTGTCTCCTAGCCTGTTACATCATCACAAGGTGTATTTATTTAAGTATTATATATTATTTTAAGGTGTACACAAGCATGACATAGTACACGTTGTTATACCATTAACAGATATTAGTAGTACTATACATATATAGTGTATAACTACATTAAATGTCGTCATTCACACATGAATTCATATCTTTATGAACTAATTTGACAAACCTCACGTTACAGAAAAACACACCCGCTCCTTATTGGAGGAATCACACGTCATTCACAGAGTGCATTGCATCACTCTCTCGTCATTGGCCAACCGTCCGCTTCACCTCCGCCCACCTGGCCTCTGATTGGCTGAGCCCGCACATGACCGTACATGGTAATAGAGATTTCGCAATCGCTGTCTCCTCGTCCATGTTGTTCCAAACAAAAACAGATAGACACGGAGCAAACTCCCGGTTTCTCTGGTTTCTACGGTGACGGTCTCTACTTTTAACGGATGGTCGATTCCTGAAGGTTCCGTGAAGGTAAACCGGTGTTTTTTAACTCGCAGCGCTAACAGCTAGCTTAGCTTTAGAGGCTCGTTAGCACCTGAAGCTAACTAAGCTAACTGGCTAGTGAGCGTCAAAGTGAAAACGTAGTTTTTTATGCGTTTAAAATCACATTTAGACACGTTTTATCGGCTCTATTTATCTATTGGACCTTAAGGTTGATTGAGAGGACATTAAAGCTGCTTACACTCACATAAAAGTTGTAGAAAAGTGCTCTAAAATTCATGAAATCAAGTGTGTCGTCCGTGTTTTAGTGATGTTTGTGGTGTTTAATGAGTTTAATCCGATATTTTAAGTATCTTAAAAGATGAGCTTCTTCTTCTCCTGTTATGACTCCGGAGTTCCCCTGTCTGTCTCTCTACCTGTGTCTCTCGCTCTCTCGGTGATGCAACATCAGGCAACAACCTCTGCTTGTTTGTTTCTACCCGGAGCTCTTTTCCCTGCGCACCACCCAGCTGACTTTGGCTGCATGGCAACGCGTCGACCAATCAGAATGAGCGCTGCTAATTGACCGAATAATAAAGGCCACCGTAGAGCATGTTTTCATATCGAATACGGCCACATATTGAAGCTGTTTATTGGCCAATGAGAACAGTCGGACGGCCATGACGTCATTCTTTACAAGGAACATGATGGGGGGAGGGGTGATGATCGATGTAATCAGGTCAGCTGAGTCTCTGCAGGATGAATGTAGATGTAAAGACAGAGGTTTGACTTTACTGTGAAGGGAGATGGAGGGAAATACTGAATATGGGAAGATTTTGTGGAGAATAAGGGAAGATTTGGTGGAGAATAAGGGAACATTTGGTGGAGAATAAGGGAACATTTGGTGGAGAATAAGGGAACATTTGGTGCAGAATAAGGGAACATTTGGTGCAGAATAAGGGAACACTTGGCGGAGAATAAGGGAACACTTGGCGGAGAATAAGGGAACATTTAGTGGAGAATAAGGGAACATTTAGTGGAGAATAAGGGAACATTTAGTGGAGAATAAGGGAACATTTAGTGGAGAATAAGGGAACATTTAGTGGAGAATAAGGGAACATTTGGTAGAGAATAAGGGAACATTTGGTGGCGAATAAGGGAACACTTGGTGGAGAATAAGGGAACACTTGGTGGAGAATAAGGGAACACTTGGTGGAGAAGAAGGGAACACTTGGTGGAGAAGAAGGGAACACTTGGTGGCGAATAAGGGAACACTTGGTGGCGAATAAGGGAACACTTGGTGGCGAATAAGGGAACACTTGGTGGCGAATAAGGGAACACTTGGTGGCGAATAAGGGAACACTTGGTGGCGAATAAGGGAACACTTGGTGGCGAATAAGGGAACACTTGGTGGCGAATTTGGTGGAGAATAAGGGAACATTTGGTGGAGAATAAGGGAACACTTAGTAGAGAATAAGGGAACATTTAGTAGAGAATAAGGGAACATTTAGTGGAGAATAAGGGAACATTTAGTGGAGAATAAGGGAACATTTGGTGGAGAATAAGGGAACATTTGGTGGAGAATAAGGGAACACTTGGTGGCGAATAAGGGAACACTTGGTGGCGAATAAGGGAACACTTGGTGGCGAATAAGGGAACACTTGGTGGCGAATAAGGGAACACTTGGTGGCGAATAAGGGAACACTTGGTGGCGAATTTGGTGGAGAATAAGGGAACATTTGGTGGAGAATAAGGGAACATTTGGTGGAGAATAAGGGAACACTTAGTAGAGAATAAGGGAACATTTAGTAGAGAATAAGGGAACATTTAGTGGAGAATAAGGGAACATTTAGTGGAGAATAAGGGAACATTTGGTGGAGAATAAGGGAACATTTGGTGGAGAATAAGGGAACACTTGGTGGCGAATAAGGGAACACTTGGTGGCGAATAAGGGAACACTTGGTGGCGAATAAGGGAACATTTGGTGGAGAATAAGGGAACACTTGGTGGAGAATAAGGGAACACTTGGTGGAGAATAAGGGAACACTTGGTGGCGAATAAGGGAACATTTGGTGATGGAGAATAACGGTATGTTTTCCACTGTTTATCACAAGTTATAGAAGTTGTAATATATTTTTCGATACAATCGGCGTCCTGATAACTCATTTATTGATTTGTTGTTGTCCTCTAGGCTCCATCGAGTTGAAGAGTCTTCTGCTTCCTGTTTTCCTCCCGTACACCTGAGGAGAACTTAGAGATCAGCACCTGAAGGCAACACATCTCAGATGAGCCGGCCGTCGCAGGCGAAACTCACCACAACCGAGCACAACGGCGTGAGCGTCATCCAGAGTCAGACCACCGCGTCTGTAGCTGGCCTCCAGCGGGTCCCCAAGCTCCTCCCCTCGGCCGTGGGCGTCCTTAAGGCCCCGCCCCTCAGCAGCGAGATGAAGAAACCCTCGGCTGAGAAGGACAGCGACGAGTACCGGCAGCGGCGCGAGCGCAACAACCTGGCGGTGAAGAAGAGCCGCATGCGCAGCAAGCAGAAGGCGATGGACACGCAGCAGCGCGTCAACGAGCTGAAGGAGGAGAACGAGCGGCTGGAGGCCAAAATCAAACTTCTGAGCAAAGAGCTGAGCGTGCTCAAAGACCTCTTCCTGGAGCACGCCCACAACCTGGCCGACAACGTGCAGCCGCCCGCCGGCAACGGCGGGGGCTCAAGCCCCGCCCACAACCCCAACGACACCTCCGCCAACGGGCAGTGAGGGGGGCGGGGCCACAGGGGGGACTTTTTGATTATGCTGCTTTTTATTTTCTGTCACATCTTCACTTTCGTTCATTTAATCTTCTCTTCTGGCGAAATGTTTCCCACAATCCTCCTGGGTCATGTAAACACTTTTTAGATTTATTTTTAATTTTCTGACATATCGGTCAAATCTATTAATATAATTTATTGATTTCAGTCTTTGGACTTTGATGTGAGACAGAAAGCTGAACTCTGAACCAACAGACCAAAGGATTGAACACGTTGTTGATCGGAGGACGTCTGGAGGAACCAGAACTCTTTGTCCTCCACAGTCTGGATGGTTCTTCTTTTTATACATGTTTCTGTTCTAACGTCTAGAACCGATCACTTTACTTTAACAGTCCGTATTTATACAGAAAAACACAAATCTATGATCAGCTGATCAATGTATCAGTTATTGGAAATCAGCGTCGCCTCCTAAAGTCCTCAGACACTCAAAGATAAACATATCTGATGATCACGTTCAACATCACTCATTCATCTCTTAGTGATTGGAGTGAAATATTATAATAACAAAGAGAGAAGCTGCAACATGTTTGAGTGTTTTTATTCATTATTGATTAAATGATATCAACTCTGTTTCTACAAATAATCGTGTGTGTGTGGTGGGGGGGGGGGTGGTGTTGCGTTGCGTTGCGTTGCGTTGCGTTGCTGGGCGGACCCCGACACCTCGCAGCTTTAATTAAACCCAGCACGCCACAGAGGGGGCGGGGC
>CM051690.1:32541737-32559237 GCA_028022725.1 Lycodopsis pacificus | reverse complement strand
TGCTGTATTGAAGAAGACTTGGAACTAGAGATTGAGACATAAACTCATGTTCCACCAGTGGCGGCTGGTGGAACATGTTCTAGCCGTCCTATCAACGTCAGCAAACATCCCAGAATGATTTAATGCAAAACAATTAAAGTATCAAACACGCATTATTACTTTGCAGTTAAATATTTAACATTTATTCCAACACGAAAACAATCAGTAAATAATACTTATATAATATAATATAACATAATATAACATAATATAACATAATATAACATAATATAATATAACATAATATAATATTATATAATATAACATAATATAACATAATATAACATAATATATATTACATAATATAACATAAAATAATATAACATTATATAACATAATATAATATAACATAATATAATATAACATAATATTATATTATATAATATAACATAATATAACATAATATAATATAACATAACATAATATAATATAACATAATATAACATAACATAATATAACATAATATAACATAATATAATATAACATAATATAACATAATATAATATATAATATTACATAATATAATATTACATAATATAATATAATATAACATAATATAACATAACATAACATAACATAACATAATATAACATAATATAATATAACATAATATAACATAATATAATATAACATAATATAATATAACATGTTTATTTATTGAGATGTCCTATGGACCTTGTTATAGGAGGTAAAGATCAGGAGAAGTAAACATGAAGTGTAATTATGAATACTGATGTTAAATTAAGCTGTGATGAGTTTTCACTGTTAATTTAACATCTCTGTTACATGTTGATGCCTCCATGACCAAGTTAAGATGAGACTGAGGACAATATGTAGAAGAGAAGACGTTCACTTTGTTCTCATGTTTCCTTACCTCCTCGTCCCTCACTCCCTACCCTGCTGTTCTCATGTTTCCTTACCTCCTCGTCCCTCACTCCCTACCCTGGTGTTCTCATGTTTCCTTACCTCCTCATCCCTCACTCCCTACCCTGGTGTTCTCATGTTTCCTTACCTTCTCATCCCTCACTCCCTACCCTGGTGTTCTCATGTTTCCTTACTTCCTCATCCCTCACTCCCTACCCTGGTGTTCTCATGTTTCCTAACCTCCTCATCCCTCACTCCCTACCCTGGTGTTCTCATGTTTCCTTACCTCCTCATCCCTCACTCCCTACCCTGGTGTTCTCATGTTTCCTTACCTCCTCCTCCCTCACTCCCTACCCTGGTGTTCTCATGTTTCCTTACCTCCTCCTCCCTCACTCCCTACCCTGGTGTTCTCATGTTTCCTTACCTCCTCATCCCTCACTCCCTACCCTGGTGTTCTCATGTTTCCTTACCTCCTCCTCCCTCACTCCCTACCCTGGTGTTCTCATGTTTCCTTACCTCCTCATCCCTCACTCCCTACCCTGGTGTTCTCATGTTTCCTTACCTCCTCAACCCTCACTCCCTACCTTGGTGTTCTCATGTTTCCTTACCTCCTCCTCCCTCACTCCCTACCCTGGTGTTCTCATGTTTCCTTACCTCCTCCTCCCTCACTCCCTACCCTGGTGTTCTCATGTTTACTTACCTCCTCATCCCTCACTCCCTACCCTGGTGTTCTCATGTTTCCTTACCTCCTCCTCCCTCACTCCCTACCCTGGTGTTCTCATGTTTACTTACCTCCTCATCCCTCACTCCCTACCTGTCCGTGCTGGATCTGTCCCGTTGTTTTAAAGGTGAATGAGTGATTAGCATGACGTCATGCAGCTAGCTAACCTGTCTGGTGTTCAGCTGGTAGTGAAGCTTCGCATGTAGTCTGCTGTCTGATTGTGAGGTCAGGCTGATCTGAGATCAGCTCTTTGGCTGCAGAATCTCCTCAAAGTTCTCCTCTCAAACGGGTCTTGGAGGAGGAGAGCTCGCCTGCAGAGACTTCTCCTGATGAGAATGTGCAGCTGTGGGCCTGATCGTTCTGGCCCACAGCTGAATCTATTTGAGGCGCTGATTGGCTAAATTGTATGTCACTCATTTATATCTTGAATCAGCAATTGGCTAAACTGCTTGATAGACCCGCCTCTTTTGGGCCAAAGGATTTTGCCCCCTAGCTGCACGTTCTCAGAGTGTCGGAGAGCACGAGCAGGAAAAGCATATATTTTGCGCAGATATCATATTTTACACACATTACTGGGTACATTCCACAGTTCAAAAACACAAATATTGACAATTTGTATAATTTATTATTATTATAATTCTTTTTTGTTTGTTTGTTTTTTGTGTGGCTCATGGTGGGGCCAGGCCCCATGGCCCTCTATTGACCAGCCGCCACTGTGTTTACTGAGGGAATACATCAAGAGAGAAGTAGAGTCATTTTCTCATAGACTTCTATACAACCAGAGGAGTCGCCCCCTGGTGGCCACTAGAGAGAATGCAGCTTTAAGACAGTTGGGGGTCTAACTGAGTCTGATGCCGTGTTCACACCAAACGATGCGCGAATCGCGCCGGAGAGGGGGCAGGGCTTATCGCCTGAAATCCGTTCAACTGTCCGCCATTAACCATGGAAACAATAACCGATATTTCTACGTGCTGTGGAAGTCTCAGATATCCCGGGAAACTAAACGCCGTCATGTCTGGTTCATGACGTTGTATCGAGCTGTATTCACTGTGTCCAGCAAGCCACACGTCGCTGTTACTGCAGCTGTGTGAACACGAAATAAACTGATTGGCTGTGATTCAACGGCAATAAACCGACAAAAAGGAAAATAACTACGTAATGATGCCGATTTGTAGGCTACTTGTCTTCTCAATGGAGCTCTGATGGATCGGTGCTATGCTATGCTAACATCGTAGCAGCTCCACCAGCACTCAGTAACGTCACGTAGACGTAAATACGGCAGCGTGTTCATGGTTTGTACCGTATGGTTCACACACATGTGCACATGTTGGTCCGGTCTCTGTTGATATGAGGCATCAGAGCTCTGATGAACACAGACGGCTACACGATTCATTTCCTGATTCAACAGCGGCAGGAAGTCAGTGATGACGGGGGAGCAACTCAACGCTGATCAGCTATCGCGCCGCAGCGTCACGCCAATATTTCACAGAAGTTGAAAAATTTCAACTCACGCCATCGCAAATTCGCGCCGCGCCAGTCTCATGGCGTCTGTGCAGAGGTAATCTAAGCTTTGTAAGCTTTGTGTGTAATCTAGACGCGCGTTGAATTTTCGATGCGTTTGGTGTGAACGCAGCATTAAAGTGACAATTCTTAACATTTCTCTCCCGGTGGATTAATAATTTGTATTCTAGTGATATCCAGGACGACAAAAAGTTAGAATATTTTAACGTGGAGACGGACGGATTACCAATTAAATTGAATGTCACATTTTGTTATTTAAAGAACTTTGGTCCCTAAAATATTGGAGTAAATCTGAGTTTGAAATGTAGAATGAAAATTTCATTATTTAGTTATTTTGTAAATCATCCGATTAAATCACGTAATGTTGCAGAGAAAACTGGAATATTCTTCTTCTGCTTCTCCTCTTTCCGTTTCCGGTGAGTGAGAGTGGAAGTGTGAGTGGCGCGAGATTTGAATGGTTCCTGATCTTCGGGTCTTTCACTGAGTTTCTTCTTCTGTTGAGGTGGAGGATCAGGTGAGTCTCTTGAACGGTTTTACTGGTTTATGTGGTGAGTGATCGGGTTTTGTCGAGGTGTTTTTGGGAGGACGGCTGTCGGACCGGCAGTCAAACCGACGGTCGGACCGGCGCCCGGACCGTGGCGTGGCGGATTGCGGTACTGCAGGTGGTAAAGACAAAGGTGAGAAAGAGCAGAGCCAAGCGGAGGAGCAACAGGCTGATGTTGCAGAGAACAGCAGCTCTCAGACTGTACAACCCCAGCCAGAGGGCCAGCAGGGAGGTCCTTCAATCAGAAGATCGGCGGTTCGATCCCCGGCTCCGGCCCTGCTGGTCGTAGGTTGATGTGTCCTTGAGCAAGACACTTAACCCCAAACAATTGCTCCCGTAGTTGTGCCTACGGTGTAGAATGTGATAGAATCTGAATTGTAAGTCGCTTTGGAGAAAAGCGTTTCTGCTAAATGACTGTAATGTAATATAATGTCATGTAATGGGATGTAATGTCATGGGATGTGATGTAATGGGATGTAATGGGATGTAATGTAATGGGAGGGGATGTAATGTAATGTAATGGGAGGGGATGTAATGGGAGGGGATGTAATGTAATGGGATGTAATGGGAGGGGATGATCCGGTTGAACTGACTGGAAACTATTGGACAGATGAAATCTAAGACTCCTCTTGAGTCTCAGTCGTACTTTTTAATATTTAGTTGAGGTTGAAAGTTCAACTTAGACCGATGACTGAAGTACAAAGCTGAGTGTTCATGTGTGACATGTTGGTGTGTTCTGTGGGTGGATGAGTGTTATTTGTTTATTTTGAATTGATGGCGTGACAGTGATCTGGTGTCTCCTGGAACAATAAAAGGGTTAGGGTTAATCTTCTTCTTCTTCTTCTTCTTCTTCTTCTTCTTCTTCTTCTTCTTCTTCTTCTTCTTCTTCTTCTTCTTCTTCTTCTTCTTCTTCTTCTTCTTCTTCTTCTTCTTCTTCTTCTTCTTCTTCTTCTTCTTCTTCTTCTTCTTCTTCTTCTTCTTCTTCTTCTTCTTCTTCTTCTTCTTCTTCTTCGTGGCAGGAGGGGGGAGTTGGCGGAGCGTGATTGAGAGCGTTAAAATAGCGATTTTCCGATCTTTTTCTTCACGGGGTGATGTTGGATGTGATAGTGTAGTGGGGTGTGCAGGGTTTACGGGGTTTTTTTTTGTGGACTTTTATCGTTTTTTTGGGTGTTTTTGAGCGGATTGCAGCCGGGCAGCAGGTGCTGTCGGCGTGCTAAACGCTAGCATGCGGCTGACGGAGCTAACGAGGGAACACGTCGTGAAGATCCCCCCCACGCTGTTCGGGTGTTCGGTGGAGGAGATCAGCCTGGCAGTGGGTGAGATGGTCGGCTGCAGCCACGTGAAGTCCGAAGCGCGGATGAACAGCGCTGTGGTCGTCTTTCTGGACAGTTTAGAAGCTGCGGACGTGGTGCAGATGCACGGGATCTCCGTGGGTGAACACTTCCTGCACACATATCCTCTCGCCTCACGGGACGTGAAAGTCACCGTGTCCAACGTGCCGCCGTTTATAAAGGGAGAGGCCATCATCAAAGAGCTGTCCAAACATGGGAAGGTGGTGTCTCCGGTTCGGAGAGTGTCCTCTGGATTTCAGTCTCCTCTGTTGCAGCACGTGGTGTCTCACAGGAGACATGTCTACATGATCCCCAGCAACAGGAGCAGAGTAATCGACCTCAGCTTCACGCTCACTGTGGACGACTTTGACTACGTCATCTTTGCAAAGACAAACGATTTTAAGTGTTACAGCTGTGGGAGAGAAGGACATGTGAGCAGAGCTTGTCCTGGGGAACACGGCTCAAACAGAGACCAGAACCGGAGACGCACCGAGGGGGACAGAGGGGACGAGCAGGACGGACAAGAGGGAACAAGTGGAGCACAGGAGGTGAGGGTGGAGGAGACGGGTGGGGTACAGGGGGTGAGAGTGGAGGAGACGGGTGGGGTGCAGGAGGTGAGGGTGGAGGAGACGGGTGGGGTGCAGGAGGTGAGGGTGGAGGAGACGGGTGGGGTGCAGGAGGTGAGGGTGGAGAGGACGGGGGTGACCCAGGAGACGAGAGTGGAGGTGGCGGGTGGGGTGCAGGAGGTGAGGAAGGACGGGGAAAGTGAGGTCCAGCAGGTGAGGGAGAGTGCTGGAGGACAGGTGGAGGCAGGTGGGGAGGTGGACATGGAAGCGGACGAGGAGCAGCTCAAGGCCCCTCAGCGGAAGAGGAAGCAGAAAGGAGACAAAGGACGCTCACAGGCGAAGAAGGCGGCAACGACCGAAAGTGGAGGAGCAGCCGAGTGCGGGTCCAGGCTGGAGGAGGATCCTGAGTCCGGGTGGGAGGACTCTGAGTCCGGTCAGGAGGACTCTGCTGTTAACAGCGAGCCCTCTGAACACGGTGCTGGCAGCTGCAGGGGCTCTGGAGGCTACAGCGTGGGGGAGATCAAGGAGTTCCTCAGGAGGACTAAGAGCGTGAGAAAAGCCAGAGTGGAGGACTACCTCTCTGATAAGGAGAAGCTCTCCAGCTCTGCCAGATCTCACTTGAGGAGCAAGGACAGAGGAGGTCTGACGAAGCAGGAAGGCTTCAGGCTCCAGAAAATAGTTCAAAAAGTGAACAAAGAACTGGGCAAAGGTGGCGCTAAAGTGAGACTTAGATCTCAGTCTGAAGACAATTAAGGACACGTTCATGTTGTTGGACCTTATGTGTGTAACCGTCTTGCATGATGAAGTATCGTGTTGTTCAGAAAATAACTAGTTTTGTTTTGAGTAGCAGTGAAGCTTTGTAAATGGAGGTTAAGACAAACAAAATAAAGATATATTAAACCTTCTTCTTCTCCTTCTCCTTCTTCTTCTTCTTCTCTGAGTGGCAGGAGCTGGGAGTTGGAGTGTGATTGAGAGCGTTAAAAATAGTGATTTTCCGATCTTTTTCTTCACGGGGTAATGTTGGGTATGATAGTGTAGTGGGGTGTGCAGGGTTTACGGGTTTTTTTGTGGACTTTTATCGGGCTTTTTTTGGGTTTTTTGAGCGGATTGCAGCCGGGCAGCAGGTGCTGTCGGCGTGCTAGCCGCTAGCATGCGGCTAACGGAGCTAACAAGGGAACACGGCGTGAAGGTCCCTCCCCCGCTGTTCGGGTGTTCGGTGGAGGAGATCAGCCTGGGAGTGGGTGAGCTTGTCGGCCACAGCCATGTGAAGTCCGCAGCGCGGATGAACAGCGCTGTGGTCATCTTTCTGGACACTTTAGAAGCTGCGGACGTGGTGCAGATGCACGGGATCTCCGTGGGGGAACACTTCCTGCACACGTATCCTCTCGCCTCACGGGACGTGAAAGTCACCGTGTCCAACGTGCCGCCGTTCATAAAGGGAGAGGCCATCATCAAAGAACTGTCCAAACATGGGAAGGTGGTGTCTCCGGTTCAGAGAGTGTCCTCTGGATTTCAGTCTCCTCTGTTGCAGCACGTCGTGTCTCACAGGAGACATGTCTACATGATTCCCAGCAACAGGAGCAGAGTAGTCGACCTCAGCTTCACGCTCACTGTGGACGACTTTGACTACGTCATCTTTGCAAAGACAAACGATTTCAAGTGTTACAGCTGTGGGAGACAAGGACATGTGAGCAGAGCTTGTCCTGGGGAACACGGCTCAAACAGAGACCAGAACCGGAGACGCACCGAGGGGGACAGAGGGGACGAGCAGGACGGACAAGAGGGAACAAGTGGAGCACAGGAGGTGAGGGTGGAGGAGACGGGTGGGTTACAGGGGGTGAGAGTGGAGGAGACGGGTGGAGCACAGGGGGTGAGAGTGGAGGAGACGGGTGGAGCACAGGGGGTGAGAGTGGAGGAGACGGGTGGGTTACAGGGGGTGAGAGTGGAGGAGACGGGTGGGTTACAGGGGGTGAGAGTGGAGGAGATGGGTGGGGTGCAGGAGGTGAGGGTGGAGGAGACGGGTGGGGTGCAGGAGGTGAGGGTGGAGAGGACGGGGGTGACCCAGGAGACGAGAGTGGAGGTGGCGGGTGGGGTGCAGGAGGTGAGGAAGGACGGGGAAAGTGAGGTCCAGCAGGTGAGGGAGAGTGCTGGAGGACAGGTGGAGGCAGGTGGGGAGGTGGACATGGAAGCGGACGAGGAGCAGCTCAAGGCCCCTCAGCGGAAGAGGAAGCAGAAAGGAGACAAAGGACGCTCACAGGCGAAGAAGGCGGCAACTACCGAAAGTGGAGGAGCAGCCGAGTGCGGGTCCAGGCTGGAGGAGGATCCTGAGTCCGGGTGGGAGGACTCTGAGTCCAGTCAGGAGGGCTCTGCTGTTAACAGCGAGCCCTCTGAACACGGTGCTGGTAGCTGCGGGGGCTCTGGAGGCTACAGCGTGGGGGAGATCAAGGAGTTCCTCAGGAGGACTAAGAGCGTGAGAAAAGCCAGAGTGGAGGACTACCTCTCTGATAAGGAGAAGCTCTCCAGCTCTGCCAGATCTCACTTGAGGAGTAAGGACAGAGGAGGTCTGACGAAGCAGGAAGGCTTCAGGCTCCAGAAAATAGTTCAAAAAGTGAACAAAGAACTGGGCAAAGGTGGCGCTAAAGTGAGACTCAGATCTCAGTCTAAAGACAATTAAGGACACGTTCATGTTGTTGGACCTTATTTGTGTAACCGTCTTGCATGATGAAGTATCGTGTTGTTCAGAAAATAACTAGTTTTGTTTTGAGTAGCAGTGAAGCTTTGTAAATGGAGGTTAAGAAAAACAAATAAAGATATATTAAACCTCAAACCTTCTTCTTCTTCTTCTTCTTCTTCTTCTCCTTCTTCTTCTTCTTCTTCTTCTCCTTCTTCTTCTCCTTCTTCTTTTTCTTCTTCTCCTTCCTTGGAAACGTAGCTCAGTGATCGGTAAACATGGCGTCACACTATGAAGATGATTAATTCTTGTGGATTAGACTTGATTGAATGAAACAAGAATTATTACATGTGAGAGCGTTAAAGTCATTTAGTGAAGACAGTAAATTAACTTTTGAATAAATGACTCACTGCTCATGAATCATCTCAACGAGACGAACAGCGGAGGGAGGGAACGAGGGAGCTCGTTAAGGAACACTAACAAGGGCACAACATTACAATATTATTATGATTATCATTTATCTGAGTCATAGGCCACGTTACATTAGAATATAAATGTATATATATACATTTATATATATACACATATATTTATATGTAACATATATAAATGTATATATATACATTCATATTAGGGGTGTAATGGTACGCATATTCGTATTGAACCGTTCGGTACGCATGACGAACCGAACCATACATTTGAATACTTTTTTTTTTTTTAATGAAAACTTTTTTTTTTTAACCTTTATTTAACCAGGTCGTCCCGTTGAGATGAAAAATCTCTTTTACAAGATGTAACAATACAAGATGTAACAATACAAGATGTAACAATACAAGATGTAACAATACAAGATGTGACAATACAAGATGTGACAATACAAGATGTGACAATACAAGATGTAACAATACAAGATGTAACAATACAAGATGTAACAATACAAGATGTAACAATACAAGATGTAACAATACAAGATGTGACAATACAAGATGTAACAATACAAGATGTGACAATACAAGATGTAACAATACAAGATGTGACAATACAAGATGTAACAATACAAGATGTAACAATACAAGATGTAACAATACAAGATGTAAGTAACAATACTACATCACATGAAGGAGCAGTTTGTGTTTTTGATGCTTGTGTGTTGCTAAGAAGACGCCAGAAGATCACTCAGGTTTAGTTCCATCATTGTTCAAAGTCAAAGAATAACTTCATGATGTTAGTTGTAATGAATCAATATATTTTAAAATCAAGTACATTTCTCTGGCATTGATAGTTTCTACTGAACCGAAACGTACTGTAACTCCACTGTATCGAACCCAACACAACCGTGAGCTTTGTGAACCGTTACACCCCTAATATATATATATATATATATATATTATTATCTTATATATATATAAGATAATAATATATATTATATAAGATAATAATTATATATATATATATATATCGATATATATATATACATATATATATGTGTATATTATATACATATATACAATAACTGGATGTGCTCACTGCTCGACAGCTAATTGCCCCTCGATGCTGTTAAAGTACAACAAAGTCAACTGAGACCACACACACACACACACACACACACACACACACACTCACACACACACACACACACACACACACTGACACGCACACTCACACACACACTAACACGCACACACACACACACACACTCACACACACACACACACACGCACACACACACACGCACACACACACACGCACACACACACACACACACACACACACACACACATACACACACACACACACACACACATACACACACACACACACACACATACACACACACACACACTCTCACTCACACACTCACACACACACGCACGCACACTCACACACACACACACTCTCACTCACACACTCACACACACACACACACACTCACACACACACACACTCTCACTCACACACTCACACACACACACACTCTCACTCACACACACACACACTCACACTCACACTCTCACTCACACACTCACACACTCACACACACACACTCTCACTCACACACACACACACACTCACACACGCACACACACACACGCACGCACACTCACACACACACACACTCTCACTCACACACTCACACACACACACGCACACTCACACACACACACACTCTCACTCACACACTCACACACACACACACTCTCACTCACACACACACACACTCACACACACACTCTCACTCACACACTCACACACTCACACACACACACTCTCACTCACACACACACACACACTCACACACGCACACACACACACACACACACACACACACACACACACACACACACACACACACACACACACACACACTGACACGCACACTCACACACACACTAACACGCACACACACACACACACACTCACACACACACACACACACGCACACACACACACGCACACACACACACACACACACACACACACATACACACGCACACACACACACACACACACACACACATACACACACACACACACACACACATACACACACACACACACTCTCACTCACACACTCACACACACTCTCACTCACACACTCACACACACACACACACACTCACACACACACTCTCACTCACACACTCACACACTCACACACACACACTCTCACTCACACACACACACACACTCACACACGCACACACACACACACACACACACACACACACACACACACACACACACACACACACACTGACACGAGGCGAGCTGGCTTGAGGTCTGGCCGAGCCGGCGGGTTGAGCAACAGCAGCGAGCTGCCGGGTCTAACCGCCACCCTTCACCCAGTTGGTCTGCTCTCTGATTGGCTGAGGATGTGGGGGGAAGGTGGCGGGGGGGGGCAGGGCGACCCCCTCTGAGAGGTGACCCACGGACACTCGGACCGGCACGCGCTGCCAGAGTCGAGGGTTCAAGTCCCTGCTGCGTCGTTCAGGACGTGGAGCAAAGCGCCGACATCACGACTGCTGCTGTTTTATTAAAGTAGTACTGTACACGCTACATCAGTACTGTACACACTACAGTAATACTGTACATGCTACAGTATTACTGTACCCGCTACAGTATTATTGTACACGCTACAGTAATACTGTACATGCTACAGCAGTAGTGTACTCGCTACATTATTACTGTACACGCTACAGCAGTACTGTACACGCTACAGTAATACTGTACATGCTACATTATTACTGTACAAGCTACAGTAATACTGTACATGCTACATTATTACTGTACAAGCTACAGCAGTACTGTACAAGCTACAGTAGTACTGTACAGTGTACCCACTACATTAGTACTGTATAAACTACAGTACCCACAGTACTAGTGGAGGTGGGGTATATAAGTACAGTAAGTGGAGGTGGGGTATATAAGTACAGGAAGTGGAGGTGGGGTATGTAAGTACAGGAAGTGGAGGTGGGGTTATATAAGTACAGGAAGTGGAGGTGGGGTATGTAAGTACAGGAAGTGGAGGTGGGGTATATAAGTACAGTAAGTGGAGGTGGGGTATGTAAGTACAGGAAGTGGAGGTGGGGTATGTAAGTACAGGAAGTGGAGGTGGGGTTATATAAGTACAGTAAGTGGAGGTGGGGTATGTAAGTACAGGAAGTGGAGGTGGGGTATATAAGTACAGGAAGTGGAGGTGGGGTATGTAAGTACAGGAAGTGGAGGTGGGGTATGTAAGTACAGGAAGTGGAGGTGGGGTTATATAAGTACAGTAAGTGGAGGTGGGGTATGTAAGTACAGGAAGTGGAGGTGGGGTATGTAAGTACAGGAAGTGGAGGTGGGGTATATAAGTACAGGAAGTGGAGGTGGGGTATGTAAGTACAGGAAGTGGAGGTGGGGTTATATAAGTACAGGAAGTGGAGGTGGGGTTATATAAGTACAGTAAGTGGAGGTGGGGTATGTAAGTACAGGAAGTGGAGGTGGGGTATATAAGTACAGGAAGTGGAGGTGGGGTATGTAAGTACAGGAAGTGGAGGCAGTATTATCGTTGTGGATCAGTAGAAGACACCAGCTGCTGGTTCTGAGCCTCAACATGTAGAACGAGTCCGTCCAGTCGGACTCGTCGTTCTTTGTTTCCTGTTCGTCATGTTGTCAGAATGTGTCCTAGTTCAGTCCTCACAAACAAACCAAACCTCTTAGAACAGGTTTATACTCGAAATCCTTTCAGAATCAAAGCTTTGTTTTTACATTTGATCCAGATTTTTCTCTTTGATTGTCTTTAGATTCCTTGTTACATTCTTACTATCAGAGCCCCAGAGACAGCTGAAGACAATCACACCGCCTCTGGCAACAGCTAGAGCCTGTCAGGGGGGGGGGGCGTGTGATTGGTCCACAACGGCTGCAGCTACAACACACAGCTTTCACCTCTTTACCTGTTTACCTGCCATCCCCCTGACCCCTGCACACCTGCTTCTGTTCAGACGTCGTTCACAGTGAATTCTGCTGATTCAGGACTCTGCTGATTCAGGACTCTGCTGATTCAGGACTCATGCTGAGGAGCAGCTTGGGGCCTTCAGTGTGACACCAGGTGTTGTGTTGGTGGAGTTGTTTTCAGTAATTACACTAATGTCTCTGAATTACGGCGCTGATGATTTATTAGCGTGTTTGTTCAGCACTGCACACCTGCAGGCTGACGTGGACTCACCTGTGAGAGCTCTGTGTTCCATCAACAATGGAGCCGTTGATGGAGGCGCTCACCTCCTGCCACCTCCTGTTGTTTTAATCCTGCAGCAGAGCACAGCTGGCCTCAGACCAGCCGAGTCCGGATCAGCTTCCAGGTGAGAACGCTGCGACGTCGTCGTCACGGAAAAAATGACTCTCTACGTTCAACAGCACCTGTCAATCAAAGAGACACTGGGAATTCCAGCAGGCACACGCACACACACGCACGCACACGCACACACACGCACGCACACGCACACACACGCACAGTCAGATGTGAGCTGATACTGGAGGGGAAATGTGTGTGGGAGGAAACAAAACCAACAAGTCAAAACCAAACAAAAAATAACACAAAACATGATTTATTTCCTCCAGAAGAAGAAGAAGAAGAAGAAGAAGAAGGAGGAGGAGGAGGAGGAGAAGGAGAAGAAGAAGAAGAAGAAGAAGAAGAAGAAGAAGAAGAAGAAGAAGAAGAAGAAGAAGAAGGAGGAGGAGGAGGAGGAGGAGGAGAAGAAGAAGAAGAAGAAGAAGAAGTCTTCGTCGTGTTGATGTTGGTCGTTAACCCTTAAACCTCTGACATCATCAGGATTGTTGTCGTCGACCCTCTGAGGACGAATAAAGTTCTTCAAAGTGCATCAAGAATAATCTCTGTTCAGTGGACCAGACCAGACCAGGAGGAGGGGTGAGGAGGAGTGAGGGTGAGGAGGTGAGGAGGAGTGAGGAGGGTGAGGAGGTGAGGAGGAGTGAGGGTGAGGAGGTGAGGAGGAGGTGAGGAGGGTGAGGAGGTGAGGAGGAGGTGAGGAGGTGAGGAGGTGAGGAGGAGGGAGAAGGTGAGGAGGAGTGAGGAGGTGAGGAGTGAGGAGGTGAGGAGGTGAGGAGGAGTGAGGAGGGTGAGGAGGGTGAGGAGTGAGGAGGAGTGAGGAGGATGAGGAGTGAGGAGGGTGAGGAGTGAGGAGGAGTGAGGAGGATGAGGAGTGAGGAGGAGTGAGGAGGAGTGAGGAGGAGTGAGGGTGAGGAGGTGAGGAGGTGAGGAGGAGGGAGGAGGTGAGGAGGTGAGGAGGAGTGAGGAGGGTGAGGAGGTGTGAGGGTGAGGAGGTGAGGAGGTGAGGAGGAGGAGGGAGGAGGTGAGGAGGAGTGAGGAGGGTCAGGAGGGTGAGGAGGAGTGAGGAGGAGTGAGGAGGGTGAGGAGGTGAGGAGGAGTGAGGAGGATGAGGAGGTGAGGAGGAGTGAGGAGGGTCAGGAGGGTGAGGAGGTGAGGAGGAGTGAGGAGGGTGAGGAGGGTGAGGAGTGAGGAGGGTGAGGAGGGTGAGGAGTGAGGAGGAGTGAGGAGGATGAGGAGTGAGGAGGGTGAGGAGTGAGGAGGAGTGAGGAGGGTGAGGAGTGAGGAGGAGTGAGGAGGATGAGGAGTGAGGAGGGTGAGGAGTGAGGAGTGAGGAGTGAGGAGGGTGAGGAGTGAGGAGGAGTGAGGAGGATGAGGAGTGAGGAGGAGTGAGGGTGAGGAGGTGAGGAGGAGGGAGGAGGTGAGGAGGTGAGGAGGAGTGAGGAGGAGTGAGGAGGGTGAGGAGGTGAGGAGGAGTGAGGGTGAGGAGGTGAGGAGGAGGGAGGAGGTGAGGAGGTGAGGAGGAGTGAGGAGGAGTGAGGAGGGTGAGGAGGTGAGGAGGAGTGAGGAGGTGAGGAGGAGTGAGGAGGAGTGAGGAGGTGAGGAGGTGAGGAGGAGTGAGGGTGAGGAGGTGAGGAGGAGGGAGAAGGTGAGGAGGAGTGAGGAGGGTGAGGAGGTGAGGAGGAGTGAGGAGGGTGAGGAGGAGTGAGGAGGGTGAGGAGTGAGGAGGAGTGAGGAGGATGAGGAGTGAGGAGGAGTGAGGGTGAGGAGGTGAGGAGGAGGGAGGAGGTGAGGAGGTGAGGAGGAGTGAGGAGGAGTGAGGAGGGTGAGGAGGTGAGGAGGAGTGAGGGTGAGGAGGTGAGGAGGAGGGAGGAGGTGAGGAGGTGAGGAGGAGTGAGGAGGAGTGAGGAGGGTGAGGAGGTGAGGAGGAGTGAGGAGGTGAGGAGGAGTGAGGAGGAGTGAGGAGGTGAGGAGGTGAGGAGGAGTGAGGGTGAGGAGGTGAGGAGGAGGGAGAAGGTGAGGAGGAGTGAGGAGGGTGAGGAGGTGAGGAGGAGTGAGGAGGGTGAGGAGGAGTGAGGAGGATGAGGAGTGAGGAGGAGTGAGGAGGAGTGAGGAGGTGAGGAGGAGTGAGGAGGAGTGAGGAGGGTGAGGAGGGTGAGGAGGGTGAGGAGGGTGAGGAGTGAGGAGGATGAGGAGGGTGAGGAGGGTGAGGAGTGAGGAGGAGTGAGGAGGATGAGGAGTGAGGAGGAGTGAGGAGGAGTGAGGAGGATGAGGAGTGAGGAGGAGTGAGGAGGAGTGAGGAGGTGATGGTCAGGGGGGTTTTGCAGGCCATCCATCATTCATCATGTCCTCCCTCACAGCTCAGTAGAGCTTGCATAATGCCCCCCCCTCCCCCCCCCGTATCTGATGGGAGTGTATTTTGAGCTACTCTCTAGAAACCGATGCAGCGGTTGTGAAACAGCTGGCGGCTCGACGTGTCACGCTCGCTGGCTGAATCTGCTGGCTCAGCACGAAGGATGCTGGAGGTTAACGAAGCTGCATGGAAACCAGAGGAAGGTTCTCCGTCTGGTGCTGGTTCTTCAGCTCTCGGACTCCTGTCACTGTGGAACCATCTGCCTGTTCTGTCTCACGTCAGACGGGTTCTTTGAAGGTTCTTCTTCTTCTCCAACTGTGTGGAATTCCACAAAACGAACACTAGAACCACCTAGAACCTCCTCCGTCATATGCCACAGGTAACATGCAAAATGTCACATGTAATACGTCACATGTAATACGTCACATGTAATACGTCACATGTAATATGTCACATGTAATATGTCACATGTCACATGTAATACGTCACATGTAATACGTCACATGTAATACATCACATGTAATACGTCACATGTAATACGTCACATGTAATATGTCACATGTAATACGTCACATGTAATATGTCACATGTAATATGTCACATGTCACATGTAATATGTCACATGTAATATGTCACATGCAATACGTCACATGCAATACGTCACATGTAATATGTCACATGTAATATGTCACATGTCACATGTAATATGTCACATGTAATATATCACATGTAATATGTCACATGTAATATATCACATGTAATATGTCACATGTAATATGTCACATGTAATACGTCACATGTAATATGTCACATGTAATATGTCACATGTAATATGTCACATGTAATACGTCACATGTAATATGTCACATACAATACGTCACATGTAATATGTCACATGTAATATGTCACATGCAATACGTCACATGTAATATGTCACATGTAATATGTCACATGTCACATGTAATATGTCACATGTAATATGTCACATGCAATATGTCACATGTAATATGTCACATGCAATATGTCACATGTAATATGTCACATGTAATATGTCACATGTAATACGTCACATGTAATACGTCACATGTAATATGTCACATGTAATATGTCACATGTCACATGTAATATGTCACATGCAATACGTCACATGCAATACGTCACATGTAATATGTCACATGTAATATGTCACATGTCACATGTAATACGTCACATGCAATACGTCACATGTAATACGTCACATGTAATACGTCACATGTAATACATCACATGTAATATGTCACATGTAATATGTCACATGTCACATGTAATATGTCACATGCAATACGTCACATGTAATATGTCACATGTAATATGTCACATGTCACATGTAATACGTCACATGTAATACGTCACATGTAATACATCACATGTAATACGTCACATGTAATACGTCACATGTAATATGTCACATGTAATACATCACATGCAATACGTCACATGTAATATGTCACATGTAATATGTCACATGTAATACATCACATGTAATACGTCACATGTAATACGTCACATGTAATATGTCACATGTAATACATCACATGTAATACGTCACATGTAATATGTCACATGTAATACGTCACATGTAATATGTCACATGCAATACGTCACATGTAATATGTCACATGTAATATGTCACATGTAATATGTCACATGTCACATGTCACATGTAATATGTCACATGCAATACGTCACATGTAATATGTCACATGTAATATGTCACATGTCACATGTAATACGTCACATGTAATACGTCACATGTAATATGTCACATGTAATACGTCACATGTAATATGTCACATGTCACATGTAATATGTCACATGCAATACATCACATGCAATACGTCACATGTAATATGTCACATGTAATATGTCACATGTCACATGTCACATGTAATATGTCATATGTAATATGTCACATGTCACATGTAATACGTCACATGTAATACGTCACATGTAATACATCACATGCAATACGTCACATGCAATACGTCACATGTAATACGTCACATGTAATACATCACATGCAATACGT
>CM051690.1:32531737-32534237 GCA_028022725.1 Lycodopsis pacificus | reverse complement strand
ATTTTATTTTGAATCGCTGCCAAAAACTGCCTTTATTTTGAAAGATGTCACCGGAAGTGCCCCTCCATATCCACAGCGTCACTGGTCCGGTCCCGCTGGAGCCAGGACGGGTTTTCCTCTCTTTACAGGATCCTCCAGCGCTACAGCGACACACACGGACGTGTTTCAGCCGCAGTTGGGTCTCGGTCGCTCGGCCATGGCCTCCATCGTCTGTCGGGTCCAGTACCTGGAGGACTCGGATCCGTTCGTCTGCACCAACTTTCCCGAACCCCGCAGACCTCCGACGGTGCGCGTGGAGGAGAACGTGCCGCTCAGCGAGCAGATCTCCGGGATCCACGCGCTGCTGGAGGCGCCTCTGCAGGTGAACCAGCTCTTAACTAGTTAACCTGCTAACTTAACTTAACTAACCAGCAGAGCACCGCCCTGTGACAGGACTCACCTGTAGAGGTAACACACCTGCAGTTCTCGAGGTTTAAACGCACACACACACACACACACACACACACACACACACACACACACACCAGACTGGTTTCAGAAGCAGTGACGTCAGGAGTCCCTGTAATGAGACGATGAACGCTCTTCTCATCGAGAACATTCCATCATGTTGAGTACATATTGAGCTGCTTGGTGCCGAATTTACCTGAACACAAAGCATCGATCGATCAAAGTGCTTGTTGTCTTATTGGCTGCTGATTATCGATTCGATGTTAAAAAGGCACATCTGGTTGCTACATGAGAGCTTCAACATCTGGCTGAGCTGAAGTCCACTCGGGCATCACTGGTTCCAGTTATTTAATATAATCAATCATTTGGTCATAAAACGTACTGATCACAAAGTGTCCTGAATCCAGATGAAGGTCCAGGAAGAGAACCGGGTCCTGGACCAGATGTTCCATAAACAGTAGAGGAACAACTTCCTACTCCGTGATGTCATGAGACCCAAAACTACTTTTTCCACAGACTTCTATTACGAGAGAGCGAATCATCGTCAGTATGAAGCTTGTTTCAATTCTGAGCTTCTTAAAGTAGTAAAATGTACTGACGGATGAATCCAGACTTCTAAAGGAAGTGAGCATGTTCAGTGGGCCCAGTGGTGAAGAAGAACCGGGTTTATCTATCCTACAAAGTCATACTCTGTTCTCTACCTGCTCGGGTACTCTGTTCTCTACCTGCTCGGGTACTCTGTTCTCTACCTGCTCGGGTACTCTGTTCTCTACCTGCTCGGGTACTCTGTTCTCTACCTGCTCGGGTACTCTGTTCTCTACCTGCTCGGGTACTCTGTTCTCATCAGAGGTTAAAGGTCACTGTCTTCAGCTGCAGCATTCGATCATGACTCAGCGTCTGTGTTGGAACTCGCTCGCGTCTCTTCGCTGGAACTCTTTTATTTCTCTGTTACTCAATCGGTTCCAAACAACAGATCCAGTCCAGCCTTGCATGAGGCGTTCAGGGCCCCTCAGGAATCTCCAGGATCAGATAAAGGACCAGAGAGCCCCCCCCCCCTCCTCTAGATTGCATTCCTCCACTAATTGTTCCCATCATGCACTGGGGCTCTGAGCTGTGGGCTCTGATCCAATGAGGTCATATTGGGACCGAAACAGAGAAATCAGACGTGTCCTCCTGTTCGTCCTCCTCCTCTTTGTTGTCTTCCTCTTCCTCCTTCTGCCTTCTCCTCTTCGTCTTCCTCCTCCTCTTCGTTGTCTTCCTCTTCCTCCTTCTCTTCTTCTTCCTTCTCCTCTTCCTCTTCGTCCTCCTCTTCTTCTTCATCTTCCTCCTCTTTGTCCTCCTTCTCCTCCTCTTCTTCTTCCTCTTCATTGTCGTCTTCCTCTTCCTCCTCCTCTTCGTTGTCTTCCTCTTCTTCCTCCTCCTCTTCGTTCTCCTCCTCTTCTTCGTCCTCTTCCTTCTTCGTTCTCTTCTTCTCCTCCCTTCTTCCTTCTCCTCTTCTTCTTCCTCTTCGTCCTCCTCTTCTTCTTCGTCTTCCTCTTCTTTGTTGTCCTCCTTCTCCGCCTCTTCTTCTTCCTCCTCTTCATTGTCTTCCTCCTCCTCTTCGTTGTCTTCCTCTTCCTCCTTCTCTTCTTCCTCCTCTTCGTTCTCCTCCTCCTCTTCTTCGTCCTCTTCCTTCTCTTCTTCTTCGTTGTCCTCCTCCTCCTCTTCATTGTCTTCCTCCTTCTCTTCTTCCTTCTCCTCTTCTCCTCCTCCTCTTCTTTGTTGTCTTCCTCCTTCTCCTCCTTCTTCTCCTCTTCTCCTCTCCTCCTCCTCCTCCTCCTCCTCCTCCTCCTCTTCTCCTCTCCTTCTTCTCTTCTCCTCTCCTCCTCCTTCTTCTCTTCTCTTCTCTCCTCCTCCTTCTTCCTTCTCCTCTTCTCCTCCTCCTCTTCTTTGTTGTCTTCTTCCTCCTCCTCCTTCTTCTCTTCTCCTCCTCCTTCTTCTCTTCTCCTCCTCCTCCTCCTCCTCCTCCTCCTCCTCCCCTCCCCCCCCCCCGGTGTGTGTGTGTAAACAGGAT
>CM051690.1:32484237-32519237 GCA_028022725.1 Lycodopsis pacificus | reverse complement strand
CACTGCACTGAAACACACACTGCACTGAAACACACACTGCACTGAAACACACACACTGCACTGAAACACACACACTGCACTGAAACACACACTGAAACACACACTGAAACACACACTGAAACACACACTGAAACACACACACACTGCACTGAAACACACACACTCGCTGAAACACACACACTCGCTGAAACACACACACTCGCTGAAACACACACACTGCACTGAAACACACTCACTGAAACACACACACTCACTGAAACACACACACACACGCACTGAAACACACACGCACTGAAACACACACGCACTGAAACGCACACGCACTGAAACACACATGCACACGCACTGAAACACACACGCACTGCACTGAAACACACACAGTCACACTGAAACACAGTCACACTGAAACACACACACTGAAACACTCACACTCTCACTGAAACACACACAGTCACACTGAAACACTCACTCTGCTCTTTATTTTCTAGATTTGTCAACTTCTAGTCCGTCAAAGAAAATATATTGTTAACAACATTATTTATTTAACATAGTTTCAAAGCGACATCTTTAAATATCTTATTTAATCTACTGAGAAATTAAAGTGAAACTCAGTTTGGTATTTTTATTGAAAAGTTGACGATCATGAATCAGTTATCGAAATAACTGCCGATCAATATTCTGTTGATTGACTAATAGTTTCAGCTTTAGTTGAAGGCCATCTGGAGAAAGTGGCGACATCTAGTGGTGAAGGTTCAGATTACAACCAACTCAACTTCTGTGTAGAGAACGAAGATGGCCGACATGAATACATGAACGCCTCGAGAAACATGTAGAAACATGGTGAGCTGGTCTCCATGGAAACAGTTCATTCTAAAGGTGTGTGTGTGTGTGTGTGTGTGTGTGTGGTAGGTTTGAAGCCGTGGAGTTACCTGATGGAGGTGCTGGAGGAGAGAAACGGCTCCGATACAGAGCTCCTCATGTTCATCATGACGCTCATCAACAAGGTGAACATGCGAGCAGTAGCCAGACGGTCTCCCGGGTAACGGACTGCAACCATTGATTGGTGTGTGTGTTGTGGTTCAGACTCTAGCAGTGCTCCCTGATCAGGACTCGTTCTACGATGTGACCGACAGTCTGGAGCATTTGGGGATGGAGACCATCATCCACAAACACATGAGCAACAAGGGGACCGAGCCGGACCTCCGAGCTCAGTTCACCACGTACGAGGTAACAACACCAAGATGTTCTTTAATTGAACCTCGTTAGAGTCTTGAGACACAAAGTGACAGACAGGACATGTATTAAGTGATTAGAGACGATCAATATGACATTTGAAAGAAAGCTTTTCATCAACTGTGACGTCTAAACCCTTGTAGGTGGTCTTGATCTCAGTAGGGGACTAGATGTGAGGACCAGATGAAAGGTAGAACATCTTTAACACTAATCAGGAGCAGATATCAGGGCAACAGCAGCGAGAGTTAAGCGCGGTGTCATCAGCGTAGAGACGGACTGATGCCTTCATGTTCTGACCTCATTGACGTGAATCGTTAAGCGGCCGGGTGCTGGAACTGAACCTCGAGGTCCTCCTGACACATGAAAGTCCTTTTCATTACACATTTATAACTGTTGTTTTTTTATGGATACTTTATACACAACGTGAATATAACTCAGCGAATAAGTGACGTATTGTTTATTGAACAAGGTCGAACGAGGAGCAGACCAGATCTACTCGTTCTGTTCTTGCCTTTCACAATAAAAGCGTGTGTGTGCGTGTGTGCGTGTGTGCGTGTGTGTGTGCGTGCGTGTGTGTGTGTGTGTGTGTGTGTGTGTGTGTTGCAGACTGCTCTGAAGAACGAGGACGGTGAGATGGATGACTCCTCCCCTCACCTCCGCAAGGAGAGAAGAAAAATGGCCGCCGGCGATCAAGACGGACGGCGGAGCCGCCGCTCGTCCAGCCAAAACCTGCCGGACCTCCTGTCCTCCTCCGCAGGCTCCTCCCCCTCCGCCTCCCCCATTCCTTCCACCTTCCTCTCCCCCACCACCGCTAACATCCCCCCCTTTATCTCCTCCGCCTCCCCCATTCCCTCCACCTTCCTCTCCCCCACCACCGCCAACATCCCCCCCCTCCTCTCCCCCGTTATCTCCTCCACCTCCCCCACTCCCTCCACCTTCCTCTCCCCCACCACTGCCAACATCCCCCCCCTCCTCTCCCCCGTTATCTCCTCCGCCTCCCCCACTCCCTCCACCTTCCTCTCCCCCACCACTGCCAACATCCCCCCCCTCCTGTCCCCCGTTATCTCCTCCGCCTCCTCCTCCTCCTCCTCCTCCACGGCGGGGTTGGGCAGCAGGGCCTCGTCCCCGCTGACGTCTGACCCCGGCAGCCCGGCTGCCTCCAGTCCGTCCGGGTCCCCCAGAGGGTCTCCTCTGCCCCCCAGAGGGTCTCCTCTGCCCCCCAGCACGCCCCCCAACGGTACCGACGCCACAGAGCCGGAGGCCAAGTCTCCGTCCAGCGCGTAAGTTCACTCGGTGCAGCTGATGTATTTCTATATCATATATTCACTCAGTACCAGGGTCTGTGAGCTTTATTCAATATTCTAGATTAAGAAATATAATCAATGAATCAAGTTATGTATTACTATCGATGAAGACTTTACATTCATGCATCACTCATCATAACACAGTAGTATAATGTGTATTATGATGCATAATGAGTACTTTTACTCTTTGCTACTTGAAGTATACTTTTGTACTTTTACTTCAGTGACATTTTGAATGCAGGACTTTTACTTGTAATGGAGTATTTCTACACTAGTATACGAGTATACACAGTATATACTTGTACTGCAGTGGAACTATTTGATGACATCAGTTGAGGCTCAGTTCTCTGATGTTGTACAGATGAAACAATAACTTGTAAAGGAATCCATAATAGTTGGGGTCTCTCTGTCTGGGGTCTGGGATTTGGATTTTGGTGCTGGGTCTCTTCTGGTGCTGGGTCTCTTCTGGTTCTGGGTCTCTTCTGGTGACTTGGTGTTTCCTGTCTCTGATCACTGGTGTCTCTCTCCCTTCCTGCCTTCCTCCCTCCTTCTCTTCCTCCTTCCCTTGGCGGTCTGGACCACTAGGAGTCGCTCTTTCCTTAGCCACCACATGTCAGCTCTGGGTCTGAGCAGGAGGTCCAGGCTCTTCTCCAAAACCAGCTCCATCTCTGAGGAGCCTTCAGCCTCCTGCAGGTCTGTAACAGAGACCTGAGACCTGCTGACATGTTAGCGCCCCCTACAGGCTTCAGATCATGGAGTCATGTGATCGTATTGTCGTGTGATTTAATGTTCTGAGATCATCTGTTCAGCTCATTAATGTTCCAACTGGTCTCTCTGGTGTTTCAGGTTCAAAAGACTGAAGCTTCATTATTAACAGAACAGGAATCATTCATCACTTTCTAAATCTGACTCCCATTATCTATATTTACATATATGTACAGTATTTAGATGCACACAAGGAATGAACTGGCAGAAAACGATGTTTGGAGAGTCTTTACACTGTGTGTGTGTGTGTGTGTGTGTGTGTGTGTGTGTGTGTGTGTGTGTGTGTGTGTGTGTGGGGCAGCTCGTCTTCCTCAGACCTCCCTCACCAGGAGCAGCTCAACAACAAGACGGAGACTAAAACCAGTTTCAAGTAAGTGGAGTAGATGTACTGTGATTCATGGTGACGTAGCTACAGCAACCACGATGCTGCAGATTAAAGGCTATTTTATATTTATAGATTATATCTGGATCTTTTCTGGGTTATCTTCAGATTATATCTGGATCTTTTCTGCTTTATCTTCAGATTATATCTGGATCTTTTCTGCTTTATCTTCAGATTATATCTGGATCTTTTCTGCTTTATCTTCAGATTATATCTGGATCTTCTCTGGTTTATCTTTAGATTATATCTGGATCTTTTCTGGTTTATTTTCAGATTATATCTGGATCGTTTCTGGTTTATCTTTAGATTATATCTGGATCTTTTCTGGTTTATCTTTAGATTATATCTGGATCTTTTCTGGTTTATCTTTAGATTATATCTGGATCTTTTCTGGTTTATCTTTAGATTATATCTGGATCTTTCCTGGGTTATGTTTAGCTTATATCTGGATCTTTTCTGGTTTATCTTTAGATTATATCTGGATCTTTCCTGGGTTATGTTTAGATTATCTCTGGATATTTTCTGGTTTATTTTCAGATAATATCCGGATATTTTCTGGGTTATCTTCAGATTATATCCGGATCTTTTCTGGTTTATATTCAGATTATATCTGGATCTTTTCTGGGTTATTTTTAGATTATATCCGGATCTTTTCTGGGTTCTTTTTAGATTATATCTGGATTGTTTCTGGTTTATCTTCAGATTATATCTGGATCTTTTCTGGTTTATAAGATAAGATAAGATAATCCTTTATTAGTCCCTCAGTGGGGAAATTACAGGATTACAGCAGCATTGCTCACAAGTAATAAAATGAAGTGAAGATAAAAAAATCAAGTAGTATAATAAACTAAACAGTAATAAAAAATATGACGGTAAAGAAGAATACAACATATACCAGTATATACAGATGGAGTAAAAATGTAAAATGTGAGATAATACTTAAACGTATTGGATATTGCACGGGATTAGATATTGCACCAGGTGAATGAATTAAAGTGTTCAGTGTGTTCAAGTGTTCATGTTCAGTCCATATGTTCGTGTTCAAAGTGTTCAAAGTGTTAGTGGTCTCCCGAGAGCAGCTTGTTGTGCAGCCTGACAGCAGCGGGGAGGAAGGACTTGCGGTACCTCTCCCTCAGACACCGGGGATGGATCAGCCGGTGACTGAAGGAGCTGTGCAGAGCTGCCAGAGTGTCCTGCATGGGGTGGGAGGCGTGGCTCATCAGGGATGAGAGCTTCGCCATCATCCTCCTGTCTCCCACCACCTCCACAGTATCCAGTGGACACCCCAGCACGCTGCTGGCCTTCCTCACCAGTTTGTCCAGTCTCCTCCTGTCAGCTGCCGCGATGCTGCTGCTCCAGAAGACCACTCCATAGAAGATGGCTGATGCCACCACGGAGTCAAAGAAGGTCTTCAGGAGTGCTCCCTGCACCCCAAAAGACCTCAGTCTCCTCAGCAGAAAGAGTCTGCTCTGTCCTTTTTTATAAAGAGCGTGAGCGTGGTCAGTCCAGTCCAGTTTATTGTTCAAGTGAACACCCAGGTACTTATACGAGTTCACGACCTCAATGTCCAGTCCCTGGATGCTCACCGGTGTCGGAGGAGGGCGTTTACCCCGGCGGAAGTCCACCACCAGCTCCTTGGTCTTGCTGGTGTTGATGTGGAGGCGGTTCCGCTGGCACCATCCTAAAAAGTCCTGGCTTAGTTCCCTGTACTCTCTGTCATCATCTGCGGTGATGAGGCCGACGATTGCAGAGTCGTCAGAGAACTTTTGCAGGTGGCAGTTGGCAGAGTTGTGTTTGAAGTCCGAGGTGTAAATGGAGAAGAGGAATGGAGCCAGAACGGTTCCCTGTGGGGCCCCTGTGCTGCAGGACACCCGATCTGACTCACACCCCCGTATCCGCACATACTGTGGACGGTTGGTGAGGTAGTCCAGGATCCATGTAGTGAGGTGGTGGTCCACCCCGGTCTGCCCCAGCTTGTCCCTCAGAAGCAAAGGCTGGATGGTGTTGAAGGCACTGGAGAAGTCGTAGAACATGACTCTCACAGTGCTACCAGAGTATCTTTATCTTCAGATTATATCTGGATCTTCTCTGGTTTATCTTCAGATTATATCTGGATCTTTCCTGGGTTAGGGTTTCTGGTTTTTCTTCAGCAATTGTATGTTTTAGATTTTCAGTTTCATAGAATCATTGAAGAAGGTCTGTCTCTATCATAACATTATGAATAGCATAATGTTGTTCCTCTAATTTCCTCCTCCGTCTTTTCTCTCCTCTCCTCTCCTCCCTCCCTCCCCCCTTCCTCCCCCAGCTCTGGGGAGGCAGACTCACTCTTCTGGTAAGTACACGCCTCCTCTTGCTTTGTGAATACTTGTGATTATGAATCTTCAGATGTTAATTTAGTTTATATAGATCACTTATTTTAGTCATGGATCTCCAGTAAGGGGTTCAAGTGTTGATTTAAAGTTACATGTTGTTCGTGAATCAAGAAAACAAACTTAAATGTTGAAACAGTCTGAAGCAACAAGAGTTGACCCGTTGAGAAGGTCTTGGGAGGTTGAGCATTCTGTAAACTAAAAGATTTGGCTGCTAAATATTTACTCAAATGTAGATTTTTATGACTTCCTGTTTCTAAACATTTAAAAATGAATCGTCCTTCTTTATAAAATCCCGCGAAATGTAAATACTGTTTTTATCCGTCGTTTCTTTAAGTGGTCCTTTGACTGGTTCTTTAAGTTGTTTGGAGTGTGTTTTTACACACTACTAATATAAGCAACTAGAAAATGTGGCATAAAACCACATATTCATGGCCACAAATCGGCGTTTTATTTACTGCGTTTCGATATTGAAACGCCATGCTAACAGCTATACAGCTAATCCGTACATCGCCTAGCATTCGATGCAGAACCCATAAATGCCTTCGGTTTTTCTCTCCGTGAAACCAGTACAAAGCTGTGAGTGAACAACGGCAACGCAACAGTTCCCTTCACCGGAAAAAATCGTTGGTATCTGCTTACCTTTATGAATAATCACAAAAATAACGGCGAAAATGATCTGGTTCAAAGCTAGAATCATTGTTGTCGACTGCATCCTGTCTGTTTCTCACCTGTTTCCTGTAGAAGGGGGGGTCAATCTAACTTGCTGGAGCCGGGGGTGGTTGGTCAGACTTTTGACGAATGGAATTTTACGCTCGGGGATGCGCGGCAGTTTTTGCATCTTTACTCGCTGAAAATTCTGTCAATCAACACCCGCTTCGACGCCCGCCTTCCGGAGACTCTGACGCGTCGAAGGCGGGCTCATTGACTGCAATCGACCGATGATAGGCTGAGCTAGAGCCCCATACACACACACAGCAACTGGAATTCAGACGCGAAAATCCCACGGATGAGAGCCAGAAACAGGCTCTGAGAGGACCGGCTCTCAAAATGATGCCAAACGGCTGTATTTGGATGCATCACTGTATCCCAGCCAAACTGTTGCTAGGACTACTGATCGGATGTGCTGTGATTTGGGAGAGTTTTTCGGCTCTCAGCTGCATTATTTCAAAAACATAATGTCAATAAAAGTGCTTTTTCTTTTTCAGGCGAACCTGAATATTTTTAATTTGAGCTGTGTAATATCTTCATGTACTATATTAACCAGCAACATATACACAATATTACCCACTGAACAATCTCACAAGTGTTATCTGATTATAGCCTCAACGATTATTAAAATAGATCTTGTAGTTACAGAATTGAAGTCTCTTTAGTCTGGGAATGCCACTTTCGAGCAGAGGCCTACAAATAGGGCGAGAGTTTAAAAGGTTTTAACTGGTTCTTTGACTGGTTCTTTGATGGTTCTTTGATGGTTCTCTGTGGTTCTTTGACTGGTTCTCTCAGTGGTTCTTTGACTGGTTCTCTCAGTGGTCCTTTGACTGGTTCTCTCAGTGGTCCTTTGACTGGTTCGCTCAGTGGTTCTTTGATGGTTCTCTGTGGTTCTTTGACTGTTTCTCTCTGTGGTTCTTTGACTGTTTCCCTCTGTGGTTCTTTGACTGTTTCTCTCTGTGGTTCTTTGACTGTTTCTCTCAGTGGTACTTTGACTGGTTCTCTCAGTGGTTCTTTGACTGGTTCTCTCAGTGGTCCTTTGACTGGTTCTCTCAGTGGTTCTTTGACTGGTTCTTTGACTGGTTCTCTCAGTGGTTCTTTGACTGGTTCTTTGACTCGTTCTTTGACTGGTTCTCTCAGTGGTTCTTTGACTGGTTCTCTAAGTGGTTCTTTGACTGGTTCTCTCAGTTGTCCTTTGATGGTTCTCTCAGTGGTCCTTTGACTGGTTCTCTAGGTCAGTGGTTCTCAACTGGTCTGGCTGCGGGACCCACCATCACCCCTTAATGACAAGCCGCAACCCAAATCGAGGAACATTTTCAACTTCTCAAATGTATTTAATGTAAAGATGGAGCAGTTTGAACCTGAGCTGAACATGTCCTCTGCAGTAGTAGGGAGCTCTCTTGTTCCTGTCCCCGTCCCACACATGTTTCACGTAAACGAGTAAAACGGCTTTGTTAGTTATGTCCGTAGATTCGGCCATTTGTAATGTAAAATGACCACTTGCCTAAATTCGCCTACTTATAGTGTAATTTGACAGAGGTATAGTTTTCAGTTTATCCCCTGCTGATATTGGCATTACAAGCCATGAACGCCAAATATTGTTAAGGAGTGTGAATAGACGGCACTCCGCTACATAACAAATCTCCTTCAAAATAAAAGCACACGATTTTTTTTCTTCTATTTATTTTTATTTTTTTTCAGGCAAAGGCCCGCGACCCACTGAAAACGGGTCTGCGACCCACTTTTGGGTCGCAACCTACCAGTTGAGAATCACTGCTCTAAGTGGTCCTTTAACTGGTCCCTCTCACGAGGACACAGTGGCAGAACGCACAGACTTTAACATCGAAACTGATATAAATACTTAAATTAAAGTAAACACGTGGTTTTGACCACAAATCAAAACTTTTATGAAAATGTAGTTGTGACACTGTCTGCAGCACTGATATCACTTCATTCTTTGTTTGTTCTGAGGAACCAAACAAAACGTGTGTGTGTGTGTGTGTCTTTGCAGCTCAGATGACTGTAATGTAAATCCAGACAAACCGGTTCTGAGGAGGTTTCAGTAAGTACAGCTGCAGCCCCACTGCATGCTGGGAGCTGGAGGGAGGATGGCCGTGCCCTGCTGCTTCTGTGTGTGTGTGTTGCTGGTGGCTCTGGTCCTTATAGTTCCTGATTGCTGGGTGGAGTCTAATCTCTGGTCCTTATAGTTCCTGATTGTTGGGTGGAGTCTAATCTCTGGTCCTTATAGTTCCCGATTGCTGGGTGGAGTCTAATCTCTGGTCCTTATAGTTCCTGATTGCTGGGTGGAGTCTAATCTCTGGTCTTTAATCTGCCTGCAGCTGTTTTTTTTGCAGACCTCGAAATAAAAGTATTAATTCTTTTATGTTTCTCGTGTTCAGCCTCAAACCGTCAACATGTCGGTCCGTCCCTCAACACGGTCTCACTTCCTGTCTGCGACTCATTGGTTCCTACTCAAGACGTCTTAAAAAACATTTAAAGGAGCTCTATGAGACACTTGTTTCTGGTTTGAGTCTGAACATGAAGACACATGATATCAATAAGTGATGATGATCCAGCGTGGCTGCGTCTCACCTGGTTTCCTGCCGCCCTCTACAGAGACACCTTCCTACGCAGCCTGGCAGCCACTCAGTGGGAGAAGAAGAGAAGGAGTAAAGACCTCAGCCAGTCCAGGCTGTCATTGTCTGATGACATCATCACCCCGACTCTGCAGTCTGCTGAGGACGGCAGCAGTGACCCGTGTGAAGAGCGTAAATATGTTCATTCATGACATCACGTTCACGTCTCCTTAAAGCAGTGGTTCTCAACTGGTCTGGCTGCGGGACCCACCGTCACCCCTTAATGACAAGCCACGACCCACGTATATCTATATTCAAGACGTCTAGTAGTAGTAACGTCTCTGTGTAGTAAACTGTCAAATCAAATAAAGAAAGTACACATCAATTATATTTTAACAGATATTAATCTAATTTTTCTAATTTATCTGGATGGATTATAAATAACACATAGAAATACATGAATAAATGTTCTTCTCATTTCAAGTAAAATAACGGCTGGATTAAAGAATCAATTACGTAAGAAAATTAATTTTAGATAAATGATGTTCACTGAATTGTCCTGCAGCTTTAAATTCAGTTCATTCAGGGTGAAGTGAAAAAGACACAATATTATATTTTTCTCATCTTCCAAAATGAGAAAGTAGTGTTTGAAGAATTCACCTCCATGAGTCTGTCCAGTCAGAGTCCGGTGACTCTGGTCTCTCTGGACATTTCTCTCTGTTGGAGATCGTCCTGTGATTTGACTTTCACACTCAACAGTCCTGCTCTGTCTCTGTGTCCTCGTCTCTCTCTGTGTCCTCGTCTCTCTCTGTGTCCTCGTCTCTCCCTGTGTCCTCGTCTCTCTCTGTGTCCTCGTCTCTCTCTGTGTCCTCGTCTCTCCCTGTGTCCTCGTCTCTCCCTGTGTCCTCGTCTCTCCCTGTGTCCTCGTCTCTCCCTGTGTCCTCGTCTCTCCCTGTGTCCTCGTCTCTCCCTGTGTCCTCGTCTCTCCCTGTGTCCTCGTCTCTCCCTGTGTCCTCGTCTCTCCCTGTGTCCTCGTCTCTCCCTGTGTCCTCGTCTCTCTCTGTGTCCTCGTCTCTCTCTGTGTCCTCGTCTCTCCCTGTGTCCTCGTCTCTCCCTGTGTCCTCGTCTCTCCCTGTGTCCTCGTCTCTCCCTGTGTCCTAGTCTCTCTCTGTGTCCTAGTCTCTCTCTGTGTCCTCGTCTCCCCCTGTGTCCTCGTCTCTCTCTGTGTCCTCGTCTCTCCCCGTGTGTCACGTGTGTGAACATCTCACTGAGTCAGGAAACTTGTCAGAATACTCATATTTGATTGGCTGAGCTGCATCACGTGATGTGATTCACAACGCGCTGGTCGGTGTTTTTCCTGCACCGCTGATAAAGTGCCGTAAATGCTGGAATAATTCCGCTACATAAATAATGCCCTTCAAAATAAAATCACAACTTTTTTTTTTTTTGTCAGGGAAAGGCCCGCGACCCACCAGTTGAGAATCACTGCCTGAAAGTATAGTATTAGTATTAATAGTAATACTATTAATAGTATTACTATAGTAACTCTGATTGACTTAGATTCATAAACGGTTTTTCGATAAATGGATATTTTATAAAGTGTGTTGTATATTTTACATGAAGATGTTCTGATTCCATGTTTACTTCCCGATTACTAAATTTCTTTTATCTGCCGATACGAGAACCGAAACAAACAATACCACGAAAACAAATGTCATCATTTAAAATGTCTTTTCTGGATCAGTTAGTTTGCTCTGAAGGCCACATTCTGGTTTATCAGCAGTGAAAGCTGCCTTTTGTTCTTATTAACTCGCCAGCATTCAAAATATGCTTCTCAGTGTGAATGTATGAATATGATCACACAGCGACGTGAGCAGACTCTGGATAAAAGAGATGAAATACATTTTATATTCCAGGTGATTCTCTGAAAGGAGATGTAAACCAGAGTCAGCTGCTGCTTTTATTGTGAAGGATGTCCCTCGGACTTCCTGTCACCATGTGATCTCTGTGTCTGCAGCGAGCAGTACTCTGTTGGACGTGTTGTACTCCAAGACCTCCGGCTCAGTACCTCTCAGCTCGACCGCTGCTTCCCCCGACACCAACGAAGAAGAAGCCCACTTCCTGTCTGGTGAGATGAGACAGCTCACTGGACAGTAGTAGTACTGTAGTACTCTATAAATACATGAACGTAGTAGTACTCTATAAACTATAAATACATGAACGTAGTAGTACTATATAAACTATAAATACATGAATGTAGTAGTACTCTATAAACTATAAATACATGAACGTAGTAGTACTCTATAAGCTATAAATACATGAACGTAGTAGTACTATATAAACTATAAATACATGAAAGTAGTAGTACTGTAGTACTATATAAACTATAAATACATGAATGTAGTAGTACTCTATAAACTATAAATACATGAATGTAGTAGTACTCTATAAACTATAAATACATGAACGTAGTAGTACTCTATAAGCTATAAATACATGAACGTAGTAGTACTATATAAACTATAAATACATGAACGTAGTAGTAATGTAGTACTCTATAAACTATAAATACATGAACGTAGTAGTACTCTATAAACTATAAATACATGAACGTAGTAGTACTGTAGTACTCTATAAGCTATAAATACATGAAAGTAGTAGTACTGTAGTACTCTATAAACTATAAATACATGAATGTAGTAGTACTCTATAAACTATAAATACATGAACGTAGTAGTACTCTAAACTATAAATACATGAACGTAGTAGTACTATATAAACTATAAATACATGAATGTAGTAGTACTCTATAAACTATAAATACATGAATGTAGTAGTACTCTATAAACTATAAATACATGAACGTAGTAGTACTCTATAAGCTATAAATACATGAACGTAGTAGTACTATATAAACTATAAATACATGAAAGTAGTAGTACTGTAGTACTCTATAAACTATAAATACATGAACGTAGTAGTACTGTAGTACTCTATTAGCTATAAATACATGGATGTAGTAGTACTATATAAACTATAAATACATGATAGTAGTAGTACTGTAGTACTCTATAAACTATAAATACATGAATGTAGTAGTACTCTATAAACTATAAATACATGAACGTAGTAGTACTGTAGTACTCTATAAGCTATAAATACATGAATGTAGTAGTACTCTATAAATTATAAATACATGAACGTAGTAGTACTGTAGTACTCTATAAGCTATAAATACATGAACGTAGTAGTACTCTATAAACTATAAATACATGAACGTAGTAGTACTCTATAAACTATAAATACATGAATGTAGGAGTACTCTATAAACTATAAATACATGAATGTAGTAGTACTGTAGTACTCTATAAGCTATAAATACATGAACGTAGTAGTACTCTATAAACTATAAATACATGAACGTAGTAGTACTCTATAAACTATAAATACATGAAAGTAGTAGTACTGTAGTACTCTATAAGCTATAAATACATGAACGTAGTAGTACTCTATAAACTATAAATACATGAACGTAGTAGTACTCTATAAACTATAAATACATGAACGTAGTAGTACTGTAGTACTCTATAAGCTATAAATACATGAACGTAGTAGTACTGTAGTACTCTATAAGCTATAAATACATGAACGTAGTAGTACTCTATAAACTATAAATACATGAACGTAGTAGTAATGTAGTACTCTATAAACTATAAATACATGAACGTAGTAGTACTCTATAAACTATAAATACATGAACGTAGTAGTACTCTACAAACTATAAATACATGAACGTAGTAGCACTGTAGTACTCTATAAACTATAAATACATGAACGTAGTAGTACTGTAGTACTCTATAAGCTATAAATACATGAAAGTAGTAGTACTGTAGTACTCTATAAACTATAAATACATGAATGTAGTAGTACTCTATAAACTATAAATACATGAACGTAGTAGTACTCTATAAACTATAAATACATGAACGTAGTAGTACTGTAGTACTCTATAAGCTATAAATACATGAATGTAGTAGTACTCTATAAACTATAAATACATGAATGTAGTAGTACTGTAGTACTCTATAAGCTATGAATGTAGTAGTACTGTAGTACTCTATAAGCTATAAATACATGAACGTAGTAGTACTCTATAAACTATAAATACATGAATGTAGTAGTACTCTATAAGCTATAAATACATGAACGTAGTAGTACTATATAAACTATAAATACATGAAAGTAGTAGTACTGTAGTACTCTATAAACTATAAATACATGAATGTAGTAGTACTCTATAAACTATAAATACATGAACGTAGTAGTACTCTATAAACTATAAATACATGAACGTAGTAGTACTCTATAAACTATAAATACATGAACGTAGTAGTACTGTAGTACTCTATAAACTATAAATACATGAATGTAGTAGTACTCTATAAACTATAAATACATGAACGTAGTAGTACTGTAGTACTCTATAAGCTATAAATACATGAACGTAGTAGTACTGTAGTACTCTATAAACTATAAATACATGAATGTAGTAGTACTCTATAAACTATAAATACATGAATGTAGTAGTACTGTAGTACTCTATAAGCTATAAATACATGAACGTAGTAGTACTCTATAAACTATAAATACATGAACGTAGTAGTACTCTATAAACTATAAATACATGAACGTAGTAGTACTGTAGTACTCTATAAGCTATAAATACATGAACGTAGTAGTACTGTAGTACTCTATAAACTATAAATACATGAATGTAGTAGTACTCCATAAACTATAAATACATGAATGTAGTAGTACTGTAGTACTCTATAAGCTATAAATACATGAACGTAGTAGTACTCTATAAACTATAAATACATGAATGTAGTAGTACTCTATAAACTATAAATACATGAACGTAGTAGTACTGTAGTACTCTATAAGCTATAAATACATGAACGTAGTAGTACTGTAGTACTCTATAAACTATAAATACATGAACGTAGTAGTAATGTAGTACTCTATAAACTATAAATACATGAATGTAGTAGTACTCTATAAACTATAAATACATGAACGTAGTAGTACTCTATAAACTATAAATACATGAACGTAGTAGTACTGTAGTACTCTATAAGCTATAAATACATGAACGTAGTAGTACTCTATAAACTATAAATACATGAACGTAGTAGTACTCTATAAACTATAAATACATGAACGTAGTAGTACTGTAGTACTCTATAAGCTATAAATACATGAACGTAGTAGTACTGTAGTACTCTATAAGCTATAAATACATGAACGTAGTAGTACTCTATAAACTATAAATACATGAACGTAGTAGTAATGTAGTACTCTATAAACTATAAATACATGAACGTAGTATTACTCTATAAACTATAAATACATGAACGTAGTAGTACTCTACAAACTATAAATACATGAACGTAGTAGTACTGTAGTACTCTATAAACTATAAATACATGAACGTAGTAGTACTCTATAAACTATAAATACATGAACGTAGTAGTACTGTAGTACTCTATAAGCTATAAATACATGAAAGTAGTAGTACTGTAGTACTCTATAAGCTATAAATACATGAATGTAGTAGTACTCTATAAACTATAAATACATGAATGTAGTAGTACTGTAGTACTCTATAAGCTATGAATGTAGTAGTACTGTAGTACTCTATAAGCTATAAATACATGAACGTAGTAGTACTCTATAAACTATAAATACATGAATGTAGTAGTACTCTATAAGCTATAAATACATGAACGTAGTAGTACTATATAAACTATAAATACATGAAAGTAGTAGTGCTGTAGTACTCTATAAACTATAAATACATAAATGTAGTAGTACTCTATAAACTATAAATACATGAACGTAGTAGTACTCTATAAACTATAAATACATGAACGTAGTAGTACTCTATAAACTATAAATACATGAACGTAGTAGTACTGTAGTACTCTATAAGCTATAAATACATGAACGTAGTAGTACTCTATAAGCTATAAATACATGAACGTAGTAGTACTCTATAAACTATAAATACATGAACGTAGTAGTACTCTATAAACTATAAATACATGAACGTAGTAGTACTCTATAAACTATAAATACATGAACGTAGTAGTACTGTAGTACTCTATAAACTATAAATACATGAACGTAGTAGTACTGTAGTACTCTATAAGCTATAAATACATGAACGTAGTAGTACTGTCGTACTCTATAAACTATAAATACATGAATGTAGTAGTACTCTATAAACTATAAATACATGAATGTAGTAGTACTGTAGTACTCTATAAGCTATAAATACATGAACGTAGTAGTACTCTATAAACTATAAATACATGAACGTAGTAGTAATGTAGTACTCTATAAACTATAAATACATGAATGTAGTAGTACTCTATAAACTATAAATACATGAACGTAGTAGTACTGTAGTACTCTAAGCTATAAATACATGAAAGTAGTAGTACTGTAGTACTCTATAAGCTATGAATGTAGTAGTACTGTAGTACTCTATAAGCTATAAATACATGAACGTAGTAGTACTCTATAAACTATAAATACATGAATGTAGTAGTACTCTATAAGCTATAAATACGTGAACGTAGTAGTACTATATAAACTATAAATACATGAAAGTAGTAGTACTGTCGTACTCTATAAACTATAAATACATGAACGTAGTAGTACTCTATAAACTATAAATACATGAACGTAGTAGTACTGTAGTACTCTATAAGCTATAAATACATGAATGTAGTAGTACTCTATGAACTATAAATACATGAACGTAGTAGTACTGTAGTACTCTATAAGCTATAAATACATGAACGTAGTAGTACTCTAAAAACTATAAATACATGAACGTAGTAGTACTGTAGTACTCTATAAGCTATAAATACATGAATGTAGTAGTACTCTATAAATACATGAACGTAGTAGTACTGAAGTACTCTATAAGCTATAAATACATGAATGTAGTAGTACTCTATAAACTATAAATACATGAACGTAGTAGTACTCTATAAACTATAAATACATGAATGTAGTAGTACTGTAGTACTCTATAAACTATAAATACATGAATGTAGTAGTACTGTAGTACTCTATAAACTATCAATACATGAACGTAGTAGTACTCTATAAACTATAAATACATGAACGTAGTAGTACTCTATAAACTATAAATACATGAACGTAGTAGTACTGTAGTACTCTATAAGCTATAAATACATGAACGTAGTAGTACTCTATAAACTATAAATACATGAACGTAGTAGTACTGTAGTACTCTATAAGCTATAAATACATGAATGTAGTTGTACTCTATAAACTATAAATACATGAATGTAGTAGTACTGTAGTACTCTATAAACTATAAATACATGAATGTAGTACTCTATAAACTATAAATACATGAACGTAGTAGTACTCTATAAACTATAAATACATGAACGTAGTAGTACTGTAGTACTCTATAAGCTATAAATACATGAATGTAGTAGTACTCTATAAACTATAAACACATGAATGTAGTACTCTATAAACTATAAATACATGAATGTAGTAGTACTGTAGTACTCTATAAACTATAAATACATGAATGTAGTACTCTATAAACTATAAATACATGAACGTAGTAGTACTGTAGTACTCTATAAACTATAAATACATGAACGTAGTAGTACTCTATAAACTATAAATACATGAACGTAGTAGTACTGTAGTACTCTATAAGCTATAAATACATGAACGTAGTAGTACTCTATAAACTATAAATACATGAACGTAGTAGTACTCTAAACTATAAATACATGAATGTAGTAGTACTGTAGTACTCTATAAGCTATAAATACATGAATGTAGTTGTACTCTATAAACTATAAATACATGAATGTAGTAGTACTGTAGTACTCTATAAACTATAAATACATGAATGTAGTACTCTATAAACTATAAATACATGAACGTAGTAGTACTCTATAAACTATAAATACATGAACGTAGTAGTACTGTAGTACTCTATAAGCTATAAATACATGAATGTAGTAGTACTCTATAAACTATAAATACATGAATGTAGTACTCTATAAACTATAAATACATGAATGTAGTACTCTATAAACTATAAATACATGAATGTAGTAGTACTGTAGTACTCTATAAACTATAAATACATGAATGTAGTACTCTATAAACTATAAATACATGAACGTAGTAGTACTGTAGTACTCTATAAACTATAAATACATGAACGTAGTAGTACTCTATAAACTATAAATACATGAACGTAGTAGTACTGTAGTACTCTATAAACTATAAATACATGAACGTAGTAGTACTCTATAAACTATAAATACATGAACGTAGTAGTACTCTAAACTATAAATACATGAATGTAGTAGTACTGTAGTACTCTATAAATACATGAATGTAGTAGTAATGTAGTACTCTCTATACATGAACGTAGTTTTAGGGATGGAGTAAAACTATGTTGACAGAAGGCCTGTTCAATTTACAGTTACCATTGATGGAGCAAGTATTCAGATCCTTTACTGCAGTCAAAGTACTCATACCACACAGTACAAATACTCTGTTACAGTCAAAGTACTAATACCACACAGTACAAATACTCTGTTACAGTCAAAGTACTAATACCACATTAACGTTACATCAGGATCCAGCAGATGTGTTGTACAGTAGAACATGTTGAAGCATTGATCCATTGATTGATTGTTTGTGTCTTCTATACAAACATTTCAATATATAAGAACTGAAGTTATCGAACAAAGTGGAGATGAAAAAGTACGAGATGTACTCGAGTAACTACTTACGTGTCTATTGTTGTGTGTATGACCACATTAACAATCCAATACATTTATACTTTAGTACAGTACTTGAGTAAATGTACTCAGTTCCTGCTTTATCTCCTCGTGTGTGTGTGTGTGTGTGTGTGTGTGTGTGTGTTCCTCTCAGGTGGGCGTGGTCGTGTGTTGGAGTGTCTCTCCAGCTTCGGCGCGTGCTCGGTGGAGCCGTCCAATGAGAGCAGAGCCTCCCGCAGGGCGGAGCTAGAGGGGCTGGAAGGCTCTGCCCAGGCGGCGCTGGCCCGACTCGCTGAAGAACAACAGGTCCGACTGTTTCAGGTTCTTCTGTCTGCATGTAGATCTTCTCCTGAAGCCCCGCCCCCTTACTGTTTACTTATAATGACCAATAACTAAGAGAGGAGTTAGAGATGATTTAATGCAGTAGTGATGCCTCTAGTGGACACCAGGAGAATAACATGTATTATCTCTATAATACAGCAGTGATGCCTCTAGTGGACACTAAGAGAATAACATGTATTATCTCTATAATACAGCAGTGATGCCTCTAGTGGACACTAAGAGAATAACATGTATTATCTCTATAATACAGTAGTGATGCCTCTAGTGGACACCAGGAGAATAACATGTATTATCTCTAATGCAGCAGTGATGCCTCTAGTGGACACTAATAGAATAACATGTATTATCTCTATAATACAGCAGTGATGCCTCTAGTGGACACTAAGAGAATAACATGTATTATCTCTATAATACAGCAGTGATGCCTCTAGTGGACACCAGGAGAATAACATGTATTATCTCTATAATACAGTAGTGATGCCTCTAGTGGACACTAAGAGAATAACATGTAGGCTCCACAGTTTATAAAAGACAAATTAAAGAAGCTGATGTTCAACTTTAGAAGTTCAAAATAACCTCAAACCATCACCAAAAGGTTCTGACTGTTTCCTGTTGACCTCACTGTGTCACCTGATCGTCCTCCGTCAGACCCGTCGCCTCAGGCAGCAGAGCAGCGTGGACGTTGAGACTCACGCTCGGCGTCTGGAGACGACCCCGATGACCCCGCTGGGTCCCGGAGGCCCCACCGACGCCTGGGACCAGCTGCAGCCGAGCGCCGCCGCTCTGCGCATCAAAGACCTCGACTTCTCCGACCTGCTGGACGAGGAGGACATCGATGTCCTGGACATGGACTCCTTCGACTCCTCTTCCTCCTGCTTCTCTGGTGTCCCACCTCCTCCTCCCCCCCCCCCGGGCGTGGGTGGTCCTCCTCCACCTCCTCCTCCTCCACTACCAGGGGGTCTAACCCCTCCTCCTCCTCCTCCTCCTCCTCCTCCTCCCCCCCTTCCTCCCGGTGCTCCTCCTCCCCCCCCCTCGTCCTCCTCTTCTCAGAAGGAGAAGAAGAAGACGGTGAAGTTGTTCTGGAGGGAGCTGAAGCAGGCCGACGGGCCTCGGCGGTGTCGGTTCGGTCGTGGGACGGTGTGGGCGTCTCTGGACAAAGTGTCCGTGGACACGTCCCGACTGGAGCACCTGTTTGAGTCCAAAGCCAAGGAACTGTCCGCCGTAAAGGTAACACGGTTTCAGCCGGATAACAGATGCATTGTGGGAAGCTGATCAATCAGCTGATCTCTCATCACAGATAAATCGTGGTCTCAGGGTTTGTTGGGGTCGTGAGACAATTATTTCATTAGAATATATAGTCGACCAATTTCTCCACATTTGATTGATTAATGTGAAAGAAAGCTAAATGAAATAGTTATTTTTAAAGTTTCGATTATTATTTCAGATATAAATATATGTTGGGAACGTAGAGGAGCGTGTTTGGGTTATCAGCATCAATAGAATTATTAATGTCAGTAACAATCATTCATGATTATTAATAATAACGGGGCACCACCCTGTGAACAGGGACCAATAACCAAACGACAAACTAAGTTTCATAATTAGTGTTCACTCACAATGTCAGTAGTCTGAGTACTGTGACGCATTCAGAGTGAGAGTGAAGGTTTAAGTTTGAGCACAGACCTCATATACAGTTATCATCACAATACATGCACACAGTAACCCCAGACAGCTGCTCGTTAACATATAACCGTTTATTACGTTCTCATACTCATGATCTAGTCAACTAATATCTAAACTAACAACTATTCATGAGCGCGCTACCTAACATCAACAGACTATTGAAAAGGGGGTGTGTGTGTGTGTGTGTGTGTGTGTGTGTGTGTGTGTGTGTGAGAGTTAGTAAAAGAGAAGGGAAAGGAGCAAAATTAAATAAAACAAGCGATTGCGATCCTCCGCGTGGGAGTACGGAGGATCGCTCTCTCAGCCGGCTGAGACTCTTTGTCTCAGCCGGCGGTTTTGACCTCCTGAACTGATGAGAAGCAGCTTCGACCTCACTGCGGATATCTCAACACGAATCACGGTAGCATGGAATACACTGTAACTTCTTCACTTTCAGGGATGGCCAGTGTCGGTGATCATAAAGCATACACCATGTTATCAAAATGAACAGTACTTGAAGTACACAAGATCAAATAAACACAAATTAAACTCTCCAACTCTGCCCAGAATCTATTTCGCCTTACGGTACGATGCGATCGTAGTGATTGAGGGGAGTTCTTCTGAGGAGTTCTTCTGAGGAGTTCTTCTGAGGAGTTCGTCTGAGGGGTTGTTCTGAGGGGTTGTTCTGAGCTTCGATGGGTGTTCTCTCGGTGAATCACTGTCGTCTGGATAACTATAATTAGTACTGTTATTAACTGTTCTTCGCTGTTATTGATACTGTTATTAATCTGGTGTCTCGTTGCAGAAAGGACCTGAGACAAAGAGGTCTGAGATTCTGGTTCTGGACTCAAAGAGGAGCAACGCCATCAACATCGGTATGACTGTCCTGCCGGCCGTCCACGTCATCAAGACCGCCATCCTCAACTTTGACGAGTTCGCCATCAGCAAGGAGGGGATAGAGGTAAAGAGCACTTCCTGTTAGGGGACAGAGGTAAAGAGCACTTCCTGTTAGGGGACAGAGGTAAAGAGCACTTCCTGTTAGGGGACAGAGGTAAAGATCACTTCCTGTTAGGGGACAGAGGTAAAGATCACTTCCTGTGAGCGGACAGAGGTAAAGAGCACTTCCTGTTAGGGGACAGAGGTAAAGATCACTTCCTGTGAGCGGACAGAGGTAAAGATCACTTCCTGTGAGCGGACAGAGGTAAAGAGCACTTCCTGTGAGCGGACAGAGGTAAAGAGCACTTCCTGTGAGCGGACAGAGGTAAAGAGCACTTCCTGTGAGCGGACAGAGGTAAAGAGCACTTCCTGTGAGCGGACAGAGGTAAAGTGCACTTCCTGTGAGCGGACAGAGGTAAAGAGCACTTCCTGTTAATGTTCCATCTTTAATCCTTAATCTTTCTGCGTACATGTAGTGTGACAGGCTGAATGTGCGCGCCTCAAAGTCCGTGAGTCCGTAAAGGTGGACATTGGGATTGGGCCAGTGATCACTTCCTGTCAGCAGAGGGCTGTGATGATAAAGATGGGAATGTAGAGGGTCACAGGAAGTAACAGTATCTTATTGTTCCATCTTTTATTTAAACCTCTACCATTAAAACCGAGTGAGTGTGTGTGTATTGAAGTAGACCAGCAGCTAGACCTTAACCAGACTCAGCTGACCAGCCCTCTGTCCTGAGCAGAAGATCCTGACCATGACCCCCACAGAGGAGGAGAAGCAGAAGATCCAGGACGCTCAGCTGGCCAACCCTGACGTCCCTCTGGGCACGGCGGAGCAGTTCCTGCTGAGCTTGGGCTCCATCAGCGCCCTGACCCCCCGCCTGCAGCTCTGGGCCTTCAAGCTCAACTACGAGGCTCTGGAGAAGGTAACGCCACGAGGACTGCACCTCTGAGGACAGGTGAGCGGTGTCCTACAGAGACTGATCCCGAGTCTGTCCCTGCAGGAGATCGCTGAGCCTCTGTTTGACTTGAAGCTGGGCATGGAGCAGCTGTCCTCCAACCAGACCTTCAGGAGGATCCTGGCCACGCTGCTCGCCATCGGGAACTTCCTGAACAGCTCCAACGTGAGGAAGGACACACGCGTTGCACATCATATATATATATATATATATATATATATATATATATATATATATATATATATATATATATATATTTTAGTGCTGGGCAACGATTACAAATGTTAATCGCGATTAAAACATATACGTGTGTATATACATGTGTGTGTGTGTATATATATATATATATGTATATATGTGTGTATATACACCCGTATATAAAATCCTTTACATCCTCTGAAGCTCCAGTGACGTTCACACATGAAGGACAGAAGACGTGTCCTTCTGTCCTTCTGTCCTCTGGAGCTGCTGCTTGTGTATGAAGTGATATCTGATCTTCATATCTAGTTATCAGGACGTTATCTGGAGCAGACTGCAGATCAGCTGGGCTGCTTCAGATGAACCTGTAGTTCCTCCAAACACAGATTAGAGGTGTGTGTGTGTGTGTGTGTGTGTGTGTGTGTGTGTGTGTGTGTGTGTGTGTGTGTGTGTGTGTGTGTGTGTGTGTGTGTGTGTGTGTGTGTGTGTGTGTGTGTGTGTGTGTGTGTGTAGGCTAAAGGCTTTGAGCTGGGGTACCTGGAGAAGGTGGTGGAGGTGAAGGACACGGTCCACCGTCAGACTCTGCTGCATCACACCTGCAGCCTGCTGCTGGAAAATTACCCAGAATCCTCAGACGTCTACTCGGAGGTCCCCGCCATCACCCGCTCCTCCAAAGTACTGTTTCCGCTTTCAGGAAATAAATCAGTTCGTTCCGTCCTGACTGTCCAGCTGCTCACCAGGTGAGTGTCTCCGTCTCCTCCAGGTCGACTTTGAGCTGCTGTCAGAGAACCTGGTGCAGCTGGAGAGACGCTGCAAAGCATCATGGGACAACCTGAAGGTGGTGACCAAACATGAGATGAAGGCGTTGCTGAAGAACAAGCTGACGGACTTCCTGAAGGACTGTACGCAGAGGATCATCATCCTCAAGGTGGTCCACAGGAGGGTCACCAATAGGTGAGACACCTGAGACACACGGGGACAGAGAGACACATAGGGACAGAGACACACCTGAGACACACAGGGACAGAGAGACACATGAGACACACAGGGACAGAGAGACACATGAGACACCTAGGGACGGAGAGACACCTAGGGACAGAGAGACACATAGGGACAGAGAGACACATAGGGACACTGAGACACACCTGAGACACATAGGGACACTGAGACACCTGAGACACACAGGGACAGAGAGACACCTGAGACACACGGGGACAGAGAGACACATGAGACACACACCTGAGACACATAGGGACAGAGACACACAGGGACAGAGAGACACATGACACATAGGGACAGAGAGACACATGAGACATATAGGGACAGAGGGACACATGAGACATATAGGGACAGAGAGACACATGAGACATATAGGGACAGAGGGACAGAGAGACACATGAGACACAAAGGGACAGAGACTCAACGAGACAGAGACACTAAGAGACACTTTCATACTGTTTGGACCAGACTGACAGACAGAACCTTCCTCCTCCAGGTTCCACTCCTTCCTGCTGTTCCTGGGTCAGCCGTCGTCCTCGGTGAGGGACATCAGAGTGACCAGTTTCTGTCGGATCATCAGTGAGTTCTCTCTGGAGTACCGGACCACCAGAGAACGGGTCCTGACCCTCAAACAGAAACGAGCCGCTCACAGAGAGAGGACCAAGACCAGGGGCAAGATGATCACCGAGGTAATGAGGACGGACCACGTGAGCCTGGTCCTGTCTCTATTGTGATGTTAAAAACATGCATTCATCATTAGTAATCCCTTTATTCCTCCTCCTTCTCCTCATCTTCCTCTTCCTCTCAGACTGAGAAGTTTTCGGGGGCGGTGCCTCAGGAGGATGGCTCCTCCCCCGTCTCCCCAGAGGCGGAGCCTGGTCAGGAGGAGCATGAGAACATGAAGAACCTGCTGACCAGCACCGACCGTCTGACTGCGGACCAGAGAGGCCTGAGACGCTCCAGAGCCGTCCGCAGTATGTCTAGTTCCTCCTCCAGGACTCTGGACCAGGACCTCAGCACTGTCCTCCTTGTCCTCCTCATGTCCTCTTCATGGTTCTGTGGGATGTGGTTCTGATTCCGTCTCTGGTCCTGGTCCTCAGATCTCGGCAGTGTGAGTCCGTCCCAGATGTTCTTAGCCAGAGAAGACGGGACCGTCTCCCAGGATGACGCCACGGACGAGATAATGGACCGACTGGTCAAGTCCGTGACCCAGAACCCCTCAGACAGACCGTCCAGTCCCAAGACCCGCAAGCGGTCCCGCATGAACAGGAAGTCATGTGAGTATGCGTCCCGATGTGGATCTGATTCGGAATCAGACTCTGAATGTTAAGAAAGTGTTCGATACAAAAGAGTTTTTTGGGCTCTTTTTTTTTTTTTTTTAAGAAGACCTGGACTTGAGATGCCCCCCCCCCCCCCCCTTGCAGGTCTGATCCAGAACGAGTCTCTGTCCCCTCAGCCGGTTTAGTCTGGTTCAGACTCTCTGTGTCCATAACAGACTCATATCTCTGTTTTTACTTCCTCAATAAATCCTCTGTGAGCAGATGCACATCAGTCTGAACCCAGACCCAGACCTGGTCCAGACCTGGTCCAGACCCGGAGTAAAGGATCATGTATTCTACATGTAAACATGATATTTAATAATAATAATAATACGCGTGTGTTTCAGTGAGGAGGACTCTGAAGAGCGGGCTCAGTGTGGACGTGGTTCAGGCTCTGGGACTCAACAGCAAGACGGCAGACCGGGTCTGATCCCAGACCAGCTGAGAGACACGAGGACGGGTCTCCTTCAGGAGGACGATCCGTGTTTCACTTTAGTGACGTCATGAGTTTATTAATGTCGACATGTTTCAGACAAACTAAAGAGACATTCAGCTCTGAGACGACACAAACACACAAACAACACAAACAAACAAACGACACAAACGACACAAACAAACACAAACAAACAAACACAAACAAACAAACGACACAAACAAACAAACACAAACAAACGACACAAACAAACGACACAAACAAACACAAACAAACAGACACAAACGACACAAACAAACAAACGACACAAACAAACAAACGACACAAACAAACAAACGACACAAACAAACAAAAACAAACAAATAAAAACAAACAAACGACACAAACAAATGACACAAACAAACAAACGACACAAACAAACAACACAAATAAACAATACAAACAACACAAATAAACAACACAAACAACACAAACAAAACAAACACACAAACAAACAACACAAACAACACAAACACGCAAACACACAAACCACACAAACACACAAACAACACAAACAAACAACACAAACGAACAGGTCCATTTAGTTCCTCTTCTTTTGATCAAACCACATGATCTTCTTCTGCAGTTTTAAATGTGTTCAAACTCTTCTCACCTGATGCTCACAGTGAGGTCACACACGCACACACACACACACGGGGGGTGATGTTCACAGATTAGCTATTATTTCGCTACAGTTCACTTTGAGGTGTTTGTTGTTGTTGTTTCCTCTTCAGGTGTTAAGTTAACGAGATGAACATTTTACTTCATAGATTGTTTTATTAATAAAGTTTTGAATAAACGACAGAGTTTTCATTTATTTATGAAGTGTCTCAGAATTCAATCAATCTTTATGAGTCTCAACAAGATGTTTCAAAGTAAAAGATGTTTTGAATAAAACTTCTGAAACTGAAGACATGAAACATACGATCAGATGGGAAATATATAATATCAATAAAACTACATTTCTTTGACACTTTATTTTCTGATTTTTGATTTTAATATATTTATTAAAAAAACATTTTGATTTTAAAAGTTCTAAGTTTTGTTTTAGAAATTTATAGAATATTTACAAAACAAAGATCCTAAATACTGAAATATTAATATTTATATTATTACATTATGATTAAAAATATTATGGTGACAATTCTTATTGTTTTCATTTTTGTTATTTGTAGAAGTAGTATAGTTGTATGAGTACTATCAGTAGTAGTAGTATCAGTATCAGTAGTGATTGTAGAATCAGTAGTATTAGTATAGTGATAGTAGTATTACTACAGTATTAGTATGATAGTATTACTACAGTAGTATTGGTATAGTAGTATTAGTATAATGATAGTATTACTACAGTAGTATTAGTATAATGATAGTATTACTACAGTAGTATTAGTATGATAGTATTACGACAGTAGTATTAGTATGATAGTATTACTACAGTAGTATTAGTATAATGATAGTATTACTACAGTAGTATTAGTATAATGATAGTAGTATTACTACGGTAGTATTAGTATAGTGATAGTAGTACTACAGTAGTATTAATATAGTGATAATAGTATTAGTACAGTAGTATTAGTATAATGATAGTATTACTACAGTAGCATTAGTATAGTGATAGTATTACTACAGTAGTATTAGTATAGTGATAGTATTAGTACAGTAGTATTAGTATAGTGATAGTAGTATTACTACAGTAATATTAGTATGATAGTATTACTACAGTAGTATTAGTATAGTGATAGTATTAGTACAGTAGTATTAGTATAGTGATAGTAGTATTACTACAGTAATATTAGTATGATAGTATTACTACAGTAGTATTAGTATAGTGATAGTATTACTACAGTAGTATTAGTATAGTAGTATTAGTATAATGATAGTATTACTACAGTAGTATTAGTATAGTGATAGTATTACTACAGTAGTATTAGTATCGTGATAGTAGTATTAGTACAGTAGTATTAGTATAATGATAGTAGTATTACTACAGTAGTATTAGTATAGTGATAGTAGTATTAGTACAGTAGTATTAGTATAGTGATAGTAGTATTAGTACAGTAGTATTGGTATAGTAGTATTAGTATAATGATAGTATTACTACAGTAGTATTAGTATCGTGATAGTAGTATTAGTACAGTAGTATTAGTATAATGATAGTAGTATTACTACAGTAGTATTAGTATCGTGATAGTAGTATTAGTACAGTAGTATTCGTATAGTGATAGTAGTATTACTACAGTAGCATTAGTATAGTGATAGTAGTATTGGTACAGTAGTATTAGTATAATGATAGTAGTATTACTACAGTAGTATTAGTATAGTGATAGTAGTATTAGTACAGTAGTATTAGTATAGTAGTATTAGTATAATGATAGTATTACTACAGTAGTATTAGTATAGTGATAGTATTAGTACAGTAGTATTGGTATAGTAGTATTAGTATAATGATAGTATTACTACAGTAGTATTAGTATAGTGATAGTAGTATTAGTATAATGATAGTAGTATTACTACAGTAGTATTAGTATAGTGATAGTAGTATTAGTACAGTAGTATTAGTATAATGATAGTATTATTACTACAGTAGCATTAGTATAGTGATAGTAGTATTAGTACAGTAGTATTAGTATAATGATAGTAGTATTACTACAGTAGCATTAGTGATAGTAGTATTACTACAGTAGTATTAGTATAATGATAGTATTAGTACAGTAGTATTAGTATAGTGATAGTATTAGTACAGTAGTATTAGTATTAGTACAGTAGTATTAGTATAGTGATAGTAGTATTAGTACAGTAGTATTAGTATAGTGATAGTAGTATTAGTATAGTGATAGTAGTTTGACTACAGTAGTATTGGTATAGTGATAGTAGTATTAGTACAGTAGTATTAGTATAGTGATAGTAGTTTGACTACAGTAGTATTGGTATCGTGATAGTGTTAGTACAGTAGTATTAGTATAGTGATAGTATTAGTACAGTAGTATTAGTATAGTGATAGTAGTATTAGTACAGTAGTATTAGTATAGTGATAGTAGTATTTGTACAGTAGTATTAGTATAGTGATAGTAGTTTGACTACAGTAGTATTGGTATAGTGATAGTAGTTTGACTACAGTAGTATTGGTATAGTGATAGTATTAGTACAGTAGTATTAGTATAGTGATAGTAGTATTAGTACAGTAGTATTAGTATTGTGATAGTAGTATTAGTACAGTAGTATTAGTATAGTGATAGTAGTTTGACTACAGTAGTATTGGTATAGTGATAGTATTAGTACAGTAGTATTAGTATAGTGATAGTATTAGTACAGTAGTATTAGTATAGTGATAGTAGTATTAGTACAGTAGTATTAGTATAGTGATAGTAGTATTAGTACAGTAGTATTAGTATAGTGATAGTAGTTTGACTACAGTAGTATTGGTATAGTGATAGTAGTATTAGTATAACGATAGTAGTATTACTACATGGACCCTCGGTACCGGCTCCTCTACCTGCAGGTCTCCGTCTCTTTAAGCCGTGTTCGGGTCACATGTTCCCGGTGTCTCCTCCTCCTCCGGGTGACCGGAGTGTGTTGGTGTTGTAAACCGGCCGCCGGCCTCCCTCCTCGGCTCCGTGTGGGTATATAAGGAGGAGATGTGGAGGATGTGGTCCCGCTGAAAGCTCCGGGAGGAACATGAAGCCGCTCGGTGTGATGACGCTGCTGCTCATGACCGTCACTGTCACCGCTGCAGACCTGTCCGGTACCGGAGAGGAGGAGGAGGAGGGGGGGTACCGGGTGGTCCAGTTTGAGTGGAGCTACGTCCAGACCCCCTACGTCATCGCCACCTGGCTCCTGGTGGCCAGTGTGGCCAAGATCTGTAAGTCCTCTATGTGTGTGTGTGTGGTTTACTACCGGACCAGTACTCAGACCGGTACCTGTATACTGGTCTAAGTACTGGAACCAGAACCAGACCGGGGTTCGGACCAGGATCCGAGTTCTGGATGTAAATCTGATGTTTGATGAGTCGGGGAAGGAAAAAGTCTGATGAGTTCTTAAAAAAAAGGAAGAAAGACTGGAGAGACAGGTACTGGTCTCTGGTACTGGTCTCTGATAGGTACTGGTCTCTGATAGGTACTGGTCTCTGGCACTGGTCTCTGATAGGTACTGGTCTGTGATACTAGTCTCTGATAGGTACTGGTCTCTGGTACTGGTCTCTGATAGGTACTGGTCTCTGGTGCTGGTATCTGATAGGTACTGGTCTCTGGTACTGGTCTCTGATAGGTCCTGGTCTGTGATACTGGTCTCTGTCAGGTACTGGTCTGTGATACTGGTCTTTGATAGGTACTGGTTTGTGATACTGGCCTCTGATAGGTACTGGTCTGTGCTACTGGTCTCTGTCAGGTACTGGTCTGTGATACTGGCCTCTGATAGGTACTGGTCTGTGATACTGGTCTCTGTCAGGTACTGGTCTGTGATACTGGCCTCTGATAGGTACTGGTCTATGATACTGGTCTCTGTCAGGTACTGGTCTGTGATACTGGTCTTTGATAGGTACTGGTCTGTGATACTGGTCTCTGTCAGGTACTGGTTACAGAAGTAGACCAGTACAGTGGACCTCCTGTAGATCCTGGACTGGTTTTCTATTTCATAAATCAGATTAAGTTGAATTATTCTATTTGTAAAACAAATACACAATAATTTATTATTAATACAATAACCTTTAAATTCAAACTTGAATAAAGTTGATGATGATGTCATGACTATGACGTCATAGGAACAGGATGAACAGAGAAACGTCTTCATGGATCTATGAAACTAACTCTTTGTTTTCAGACAGAGTGACTCTCTTACCTTATAAAACATCTTTCATTCGTCCTCATAAATAAATAAATAAATCACAAATAAATAATTCATATTTCTTTCAGAGTAGAAGAAGAAGTCGGACTTATAGTGAATCAACTTAAAGAAACAGTCTGATCCTGTAAAACCAGACCAGACTAGAGCAGACCAGACTAAACCAGACCAGACTAGACTAGACTAGCCTAGACCAGACTAGACTAGACTAAACCAGACTAGACTAGACCAGACTAAACCAGACCAGACTAAACCAGACTAGACTAAACCAGACTAGACCAGACTAAACCAGACTAGACCAGACTAGACCAGACTAAACCAGACTAGACCAGACTAAACCAGTCTAGACTAGACTAAACCAGACTAGACTAAACCAGACTAGACTAGACTAGACCAGACTAAACCAGACTAGACCAGACCAGACTAAACCAGACTAGACTAGGCTAGACCAGACTAGGCTAGACCATACCAGACTACACCAGACTAGACTAGGCTAAACTAGACTAGACTAAACCAGACTAGACTAAACCAGACCAGACTAGGCTAAACTAGACTAGCCCAGATCAGACTAGACTAAACCAGACCAGACTAGACTAAACCAGACTACCTAGACTAGACTCGACTAGACTAGACCAGACCAGACTAAACCAGACTAGACTAGACTAAACCAGACTAGACTAGGCTAGACTAGACTAGACTAGACTAAACCAGACTAGACTAGACTAAACCAGACTAGACTAGGCTAGACTAGAGTAGACTAGACTAAACCAGACTAGGCTAAACTAGACTAGACTAGACTAGACTAAACCAGACTAGACTAAACCAGACCAGACTAGACTAGGCTAAACTAGACTAGACTAAACCAGACTAGCCCAGACTAGGCTAGACTAGGCTAAACTAGACTAGACTAAACCAGACTAGCCCAGACCAGACTAGACTAAACCAGACTAGGCTAAACTAGACTAGACTAAACCAGACTAGCTAGACTAGACTCGACTAGACTAAACCAGACTTTTAACGGGTTAAGTTCTCTCTCTCTCTGAGTGGAAGGAGTGTTGAGTTGACGGAGCATGTTTGAGAGCGATAAATAGCGATTTTTCGATCTTTTTCTTCACTGTGTAATGTTGTATATGATAGTGTAGAATAGAATAGAATAGAAATATACTTTATTCATCCCCAAGGGGAAATTTGTCTGTGGCAGCAGCAAACAGGGTTACACAATAAAATTGAAATATTAAGTATGGAAAATGCACAATGTATACAATGAATAGAATTGTATTAAATTAACTAAGTAGGAAAAAATAACAAAGCAGTAGTGCACAAGATCACCAACAGCAGTGTAGCAGTGTTATAGTCTCGTGTTTGATCTGTCCAGAGGTGATTTATTATAGAGTCTCGCAGCAGAGGGCAGGAATGTTCTCCTGGATCCGTCCTGTGACAGCGGAGCTGCATCAGTCTGTCCCTGCAGGAGGTGGTGGAGAGGGTGGTCCGGGTTATCCAACATGGATGATAGTTTATTCAGTGTCCTCCTCTCCACCACCTCTTCCAGACTGTCTTGTTTGCAGCCAATGATGGAGCCGGCCTTCTTCACCAGTTTGTTCAGTCTGTTGGTGTCTCCGGCTCCAATGCTGCTCCCCCAGCAGACTACAGGAGGACAGTGCACTGACCACAACAGACTGTAGAACATCTCCAGCATCCTGCTGCACACGTTGAAGGATCCAAGTTTCCTCAAGAAGAAGAGTCGACTCCTCCCCTTCCTGTACACAGCGTTGATGTTGTTCTTCCAGTTCAGTCTGCTGTCGATGGAGACACCAGGTACTTGTCCTCCTCCACCATGTCCACATCCTCTCCCTGAACTCTCAGCGGTTGTGGAGCCGTCGTCTTCCTCCTGAAGTCGACCACCATCTCTCTGGTCTTGGTCACGTTCAGACGCAGGTGATTTCTACCGGCCCACTCCACAAAGTCCTCCACTACTGCCCTGTACTCCTCCTCCCGTCCGTCCCTTACACACCGACCACTGCAGAGTCATCAGAGAACTTCTGCAGATGCATGACCCCGAGTTGTCCTGGAAGTCAGTGGTGTACAAGGTGAACAGGAAGGGAGACAGAACAGTTCCCTGTAGGGCTCCAATATCACTGACCAGCGTATCAGACAGCACACGGCCCAGTGGGACAAACTGTGGTCTGCCTGTGAGGTAGTCAGTGATCCAGGAGACGGTGGACGCGTTCACCCCCACCACCCGCAGCTCCTCCCTCAGCAGCACTGGGTGGATGGTGTTGAATGCACCGGAGAAATCAAAGGAAATGATTCTCACAGAGCCACCGGTTCATCCAGGTGCGACTGAGCTCGTTGCAGCAGGTAGATGATGGCGTCGTCCACCCCCACATGAGGCTGGTATGCAAACTGCAGAGGGTCCAGTGATGATCTCACCTGCGGTCGGAGGCGGGCCAAGACCAGCCTCTCCAGCACCTTCATCACATGAGATGTGAGGGCAACTGGTCGGTAGTCGTTGAGGCCAGATGGTGTCGTCTTCTTCGGTACAGGAACCAGGCACGACGTCTTCCACAGCACCGGGACTTCCTCCTGCTTCAGGCTCAGGTTGAAGAGGTGTTGAAGGACAACAGACAGCTGGATGGCGCAGGTCTTCAGGACCCTGGGGCTGATTCCATCAGGTCCAGCAGCCTTGCCTTGGTGGAGTCTCTCCAGCTGTCTCCTAACCTGGCCAGTCGTCACAGAGAGGGGGGGAGGGGTCATTATGTCGGTGGTGGCAGAGCCCTTAGAAGTGGAGGGCACTGAGTCCATGCAGCTCACGAGGGGGGACAGAGGGGGAGGTGTTTGGGAGGTGTGGTGTGTGGAGGAGACAGATGAGGGCTCTGAGCTAAACCTATTGAAAAAAGAGTTTAGCTTGTTGGTCTCTCCAGGGAGCCCCCTGGTTGTCTGCCTCCAACTTTGAAGCCGGTGATCTGCTTCATCCCTGTCCACACCTCCTTCACGTTGTTCTGCTGGAGTTTGGCCTCCAGCTTCCTCCTGTAGGAGTCCTTGCACTTCCTGATCATCAACTTCAGGTGGCGCTGGACTCTCCTGAGCTCGTCCCTGTCCCCAGACCTGAAGGCTGCTTTCAGGTCGCTGGTAATCCAAGGTTTATTGTTGGGAAAGCAGCATACTGACCGGGATGGAATGGTGGTCTGTTCACAGAATTTGAGGTATTCTGTGATACGGTCCGTCATGCTGTTGAGGTCCTCCCCATGTGGTCCACACAGCACACCCCAATCCGTAGACTTAAAGCAGTCCTGCAGGGCGTCATTAGCCTCCTGAGACCACCTCCTCACAGTCCTGGTGGTCACAGGCAGCCTCTGCACCAGAGGAACATACCTGGGTGTCAACAGGACCAGGTTGTGATCGGACCTGCCAAGCGGGGGAAGGCAGTGGCACTGTATGCATCCTTAGCATTAGCATACAGTAGGTCCAGGGTTGTATTTTTCCTTGTGGGGCAGTCAACATATTGGTGGAAAGTTGGCAGGGCTTTATCCAGGGTGGTGTGGTTAAAGTCTCCAGTTTTTGCCAAAAATGCACCAGGATGTTGACTCAGCAGTCCAGACACAGTGGAGTGGATGGTGTCCACTGCTGTCTCAGCGTCAGCTGATGGGGGGACGTACACAGCGACAACAATGGCGGAGGAGAACTCCCTCGGCAAATAGTATGGACGCATCTCCATGGCTAACAGTTCAATGTCCGGGCTGCAGAAGCGTTCCTTAACACACACATGGTCAGGATTGCACCATCTCTCGTTCACATACACTGCAATCCCGCCTCCTCTCTTCTTGCCGCTCTGAACAACGTCTCTGTCTGCCCGAACAGTCCTGAAGACGGGAAGCGACGCACTGTGGTCCGGGAGATCCGTGTGCAGCCATGTCTCCGTGAAAGACATGCCGCTGCACTCACGGAAGCCCCTCTCGGTCTTAACCAGCGCGCCGAGCTTGTCCGTCTTATTAGCCAAAGACCTCACGTTCCCCCTTAGTATCGCCGGTACTGAAGGTTTGTACCTCCTCCTCTTCGCCCTCCGTTTGGCTCCAGATCTGCAGCCCCGGCGTCTTCTCCGTAGCTCCACAGGGATCTCAGGCCTGTCGCCGGGCAGCAGCCGCGCTCACTCAGCGCGATCAGCTGATCATATATGATACGTATATGATAGTGTAATGTTGTATATGATAGTGTAGTGGTGTATATGATAGTGTAGAGGTGTATATGATAGTGTAATGTTGTATATGATAGTGTAGTGGGGTATATGATAGTGTAGTGGGGTATATGATAGTGTAGTGGTGTATATGATAGTGTAGTGGGGTATATGATAGTGTAATGTTGTATATTATAGTGTAGTGGGGTATATGATAGTGTAGTGGTGTATATGATAGTGTAATGTATATGATAGTGTAATGTTGTATATGATAGTGTAGTGGTGTATATGATAGTGTAATGGTGTATATGATAGTGTAGTGGTGTATATGATAGTGTAATGGTGTATATGATAGTGTAGTGGTGTATATGATAGTGTAATGTATATGATAGTGTAATGTATATGGTAGTGTAATGTTGTATATGATAGTGTAATGTTGTATATGATAGTGTAATGTTGTATATGATAGTGTAATGTATATGATAGTGTAATGTTGCATATGATAGTGTAGTGGTGTATATGATAGTGTAGTGGTGTATATGATAGTGTAGTGGGGTATATGATAGTGTAGTGGTGTATATGATAGTGGAGTGGTGTATATGATAGTGTAGTGGTGTATATCATAGTGTAATGTATATGATAGTGTAGTGGTGTATATGATAGTGTAGTGGTGTATATGATAGTGTAATGTTGTATATGATAGTGTAGTGGTGTATATGATAGTGTAATGGTGTATATGATAGTGTAATGTTGTATATGATAGTGTAGTGGTGTATATGATAGTGTAGTGGTGTATATGATAGTGTAATGTTGTATATGATAGTGTAATGTTGTATATGATAGTGTAATGTATATGGTAGTATAATGTTGTATATGATAGTGTAATGTATATGGTAGTGTAATGTTGTATATGA